>PVIH01003258.1:0-164914 GCA_004025045.1 Sigmodon hispidus | reverse complement strand
GAAAAATGATCAGATGTGGTGGGAGGGGGAAGAGACCTTCAATAAGGATATACAGGGATGGAAAAAAAAATTCAGAGGGAAAGCTGAACACAAAGAAAATATATGTGTAGTAATCTTATTTGCATTTCCACCCTTGATAAGCCATGCTTATGATTATTATCCTCTGTATAGTTATTGTTAACTCTTCAGCATTTTTTTTAAATTCTTTTTACTGTTTTTTTGATAAATACAAAATAAAGAAGAAAAAAAAAAAGAATGATGCTCTTTTCCTGCATGTAGAGGCAGATCATGATGCTTTGTTCTTCAAAGAGAGCTACTGGACTGAGTTCTTTAACTGACCCACTTCCTGTCTTTATTTTTATAATTATACAAGATAAGTTGGATCCACTTAGATAATCCAGAGTACTGTGCCCTCTTAGGGTTCATACCCTTAATCATACCTGTAAATCCCTTTGCCACATGAATTAGCATATTTATAGATTTAGGTAGTTAGGGAACAAATACATTTATAGGGGATTATTCAGACTATATAGTTTCAAATATCACAGGCTTCTTGTCTCTTCCCCTCTGGTATTCTGAAACTCAAAAACATTTCAAGGGACTTGAAATTAGTCTTGGATTAGGCCAGATGGCTTTGCACTTGTGGGAATATTTATATATGTATCCTGCTCCAGCATTTGGAGATGAGCATGTAGAAGTTTGAGTAGGCTAACAAAGAATAAGTAGAATGATTAAAATGAACTTTTAGAATGTTATTCTTTTATCATTTAAAAAGATATTTAGAATAATCAGTACCTATCTTTAAATGAGTTTTTTTTTAAATATCCAAAGCCCTGATAATTATGGAGATGAGAACTGTATAATTAAACTTAATTCAGTATGGATAATAACAGAAAAAATTATTTTCTATTTTCAAGGAAGATTGGAAATTATTCTTTCCCCTCTACATCCAATATACCTCCATAGTACCCAGGCCATATCCCCGTGGAGCATTCTGCTCTATTTTATAAGTAATTCCCTTAATATTTAAAGGGTTACAGACAGACAACACCATACTTTTCCTTAAGAAGGGTAGTTCACCATTGCTGTCACATTGAAGTCTCAGAGTTTGGAAAATTTTGTGTTCAATTTTTTGCCATTTTAAAAACCTTTCCTTACTATAACATATATAGCACAGAAATAAATGTTTGTTTATTAGAGAATTTAATTAAATTAAAAATATAGTGACTTTTTTCAATGTCAATAGCTCATTTTCTTTTGTATATATTAATGTTATTTTCCCTCTGAGGATTTTAGTCTCTGATTGTGAATCACTTTTGGATTTTTATTCTGTTGTTCTGAATGTCTTACTTTCATCAATTACCTGAATTATGTGGAATATCTTTTCTTTTTAGTTTTAAAACTATTTTTTTATTTAGAAAATTTTTTCATATATACCACTGCTCACCCTCCCATCCCTCCTCCCAGTCCCTTGTAGTCCTCCCTCAGCCTCTTTCTACCCAATCCTCCCATCCATTCCTCAAAGAAGGCACGGAGTCCCAGGTGGGTCAGTTCAGTCTGGCATATCCAGTTGAGGTGGGTCTAAGTCTCTCATCCCAGTATTAAGGCTGAGTTAGGTGTTCCTCTGTAGTGAATGGGCCCCAAGATGCCAGTTCATACACAGAAACATAGTCTGATTCTACTGCAAGAGGCTTCACAAACTGCCCACCCTGTTTGACAGTCATCTACCTTTGAGGATTTAGTTTCTTTCCCTGAAGTTTCCTCAGCAGTTGTTCCTGGTTCAGCGAGTCCCCAGTAGCTCCAGTCAACCATCTCCGTTGGTCTCCTCTTCATGGTCCTGATTTGTTTACTCATATACTTACTCTCTCTTCCTCGTCAGCTGGACTGGATCTCAACCTGGTGTGTAGCTATGGATCTCTACTTCCACCTCTATACATTGCTGGATGAAGGTTCTATAATGACACTTATGTTTGTCCTTTATTTGATTGCAGGAGAAGTCCTATTTAGGTACCGTCTCTACTATTGCTAAGAGTCTTAGCCAGGGACATTTTGTGGGTTCTTGGAGGTTTCCTTAGTACCAGGTTTCTTTCTAACCCTACAGTGTATCCCTCTATCTAGATATCCATTTCTTCTTTCCCCCCCTTTTTCTTGCTCCTCTCATTCAACCATTTTTTTTCTCTCATGATTTATTCCCACCTCTCCTTGGTTGCTACCCATTATGACCCGAAATTACTCAGGAGATCTTCTCTATTTCCTCTTCCCAGAGGGATCCCTAAATGTGTCTCTTAAGTTAATTTTGTTCCTAAGCTGGTCAGGGGTTTTGATTTGCAGCATGGATAATCTTTGGTTTTTGATTAAGATCCACTTATGTGTATATACTGTGTCTATCTTTCTGGGCCTCTGTTATCTCACTCAGGATAAAAGTCTCCAAATCTATCTATTTACCTGCAAATTTTAGGATGTCGCTAACACTAACCCTAACCCTTCCCCCTCCCACCACATCAGGTCATTCTTTCTTCTCCACAACTCCCCATCCTCCCTCCCTGGGCAGGCAGCAGGTGGTCCCAAGGTCCAACTGTCCAATATTGCTTAGTTCAGCCTCCACTTCTGGCAGATCCAGTTTTCTCCCTCTAACCTCAACACTGAGTCAGATGTTCCTCTAGGGGGAGTGGGATCCAAGGAGTTTTTGATAGTAGCTATTCTGACAGGTCTAAGATGGTATGTCAGAGTTGTTTTGATTTGCATTGTTCTGGAGGCTAAAGATGTTGAGCAATTCTTTTTTTTTTTTTTTTTTTGAAGTGTCTACCTGGCTTTAATCTGTGCTTTAGAAAGGTTAATGTGTGTGCAGTTGCTTCCTGCAGTCTTGGTCATGAGAATGGCCCAAAGGAGACAGGGTAAAGACACACATTTGCACCCCAAAAGCATTAGCTCAACTATATTTATAGCAGCATTATTTGTGATAGCAAAAAACCTGGAAACAGTGTAGACGCCCCTCAACTGAAGAATGGATTAACAAAATGTGGTACATTTACACCATGGAGTACTACTGAGCAGTAAGAAAAAATGATATCCTAAAATTCACAGGCAAATGAATGGAATTGGAGAATATCCTCCTGAGCGAGGTTTCACAAACCGAGAAACAAAAGCAGGGAATGTACTCTTCATTAGTAGCCTTTTTTTTTTTTGAAAAAAAGAGCAATTCTTTAAGTGTCTTTCAGCCATTTGTAATTCTGCTAAGAATTCTCTTGTTAGCTCTGAACCCCATTTTAAAATTGGATTATTTGGGTTTTTGGTCTCTAGTTTCTTGAGTTCTCTATATATTTTAGAAATCAATCCTTTGTCAGATGTAGGGTTGGTGAAGTTTTTTTCCCATTCTCTAGGCTGTTGCTTTGTCTTATTGACTGTGTTCTTGGCCATATAGAAGCTTCTCATTTTAAGGAGTTCCCACTTATTGATTGTTGTTTTTAATGTCTGTGATACTGGTCTTATAATTAGGAAGTGGTCACTTGTGCCAATGCATTGGAGGGCAATTCACACTTTTTTTTCTATTAAGTTAAGTGTAGCTGGATTTATGTTAAGGTCTTTGATCCACTTGGATCTGAGTTTTGTGCAGGGTAATAGATATGGATATATTTACAATCTTTTATATAACACTATCCAGTTATGCCAGCACCATTTGTTGAAGATAGGATCTTTTTTCTATTGTATATATTTGGCCCATTTGTCAAAAATTAGACCTTCATAGGTGTGTGAGTTGAGGTCAGGGTCTTTGATTCAATTCTATTCATCTACAAGTCTGTTTTGATGCAAGTACTTTGCTGTTTTTATTACTGTTGTTCTATAGTATAACCTGAATCCAGGGATGGTGATGCCTCCTGTAGACCTATTATTTCACAGGATTATTTTGACAATCCTGGGTTTCTTGTTATTCTACATGAAGTTGAGTATTGTTCTTTCAAAGTCTGTAAAAATTGTGTTGGCATCCATCATATAAACAACCTGAAAAAAGAAACAAACAGACATGATCATTTCCTTACATGCTAAAAATTGGACAAAATCCAATACTCCATGATAAAAGTCCTGGAGAGAGCAGGAATACAGGATATTTTCCTAAACATAATAAGGGAAGCATACAGCAAGCCAACAGCCAACATCAAACTAAATGGTGAGAAACTCAATGTAATCCCACTAAAATCAGCAACAAGACAAGGCTATTCTCTCTCCCCTTATCTATTCAATATGATTTTCGAGGTATTAGCTAAAGCAGTAAGAGAACGAAAGAGTTTTAAAGGGATACAAATTGGGAAGGAAGAAGTCAAACTATTTCTATTTGCAGATGATAAGATCATATACA
Organism: Sigmodon hispidus; assembly: GCA_004025045.1. Taxonomy (NCBI): domain Eukaryota; kingdom Metazoa; phylum Chordata; class Mammalia; order Rodentia; family Cricetidae; genus Sigmodon; species Sigmodon hispidus. The sequence goes on along the minus strand of PVIH01003258.1, from coordinate 160,560 downwards.
TAAGTGATCCCCAAAATTCTACCAGGGAACTCCTACAGCTGATAAACACCTTCACCAATATCGCACAGTACAAGATTAACTTGGAAAAATCAATAGCCCTTCTATACATTAAGGATAAAAGGGCTGAAAAAGAAATAAGGGAAACATCACCCTTTATAATAGCTACAAATAGCATTAAATGTCTTGAGGTTACTCTAACCAAAGAAGTGGCAGACCTGTTTGACAAAAACTTTAAATCGCTGAAGAAAAAAATTGAAGAGGATATCAGAAAATGGAAAGATCTCCCATGTTCCTGGATAAGTATAATTAACATAGTAAAAATGGTAGTCTTACCAAAAGCATTCTACAGATTCAATGCAATCCCTATCAAACTCCCAACACAATTTTTTACAGACCTTAAAGGAATATCCTTCAGTGTTAATAGAGTAAATTTCTGTTTGCCTAAAACTAATGGCATATGATGAAAGTATATATTCACTTGAATATCTCATGTTTTAGCAAGAATTTGAGAAGCTGTGAAGAGTCACTGTGCTGAGAGCTAAGTGTCCTTTTTATCACTGGTGCTATTTGTTGTGAATACTATAATAATCCTTATTTTACTGCCAAGGCTCTGAGCTCAGTAAAAGAAAGGAGACAAAGAATTTATCAGCCTTTGCATGTAGTATGTTAGCTTTGTATCTGCTTCTGACTGAAACCTTTGCCTGGTTCAATACAAGCTATTATAAAAAGCTAACTTCCTAAAAAGCAATGGCTCCTCACTTGTGCCATAGGTTGCTGCTACAAGTAGAATGACAGCCTGATAATTACACGAAGTCTGTTTGGTATTGTAATAAAAACCTGCAGCCAAATATTATGGAAAATCTAAAATATCAGAGAAATATAGAACCAATCCACAGCCACTTCTCACCTAGCCACTTCTTCAGTCCTGTCTCCATATATCCTAAAACCATAAGTCTCTTCATCCTTAGCCAAAAAAGGAAGTGTCAGGTGGAACTGAACTCCTCCCTTCTCTGTTTACACCCAGCTATCACTTCTTGGTTCAACTTTCCAAGAGCTAAGATTAAAGATGTATGTCATTACCATCTGGCTCTCTTAGGCTCTGAACTCATAGAGACCCAGATGGTTCTCTGTCTGCTGAGTTATGGGATTACAGGCATGGATCATCATTCCCTGACCTTTTTTGCTTGCCTTTGTCCTCTAATATTCCAGAATATTTTTATAAAATATACAATATATCACCACAGTTTGGAATTACTACCTTCATTATTTTTTTTAACTTGGTTTCAGGTATTCTACTTGATTGTACAGTTATGATCATCACTCAAGAAGCATCTATCTAGAGAAACAAGTGCTAAATAATCTCTTATTACCTTTCAAAGCTATGACATGAAGGCAAGAATAGCCAAAGCACCATAATGTCTTCTTTTTTTTTTTTTTACTTGAAGTTATGTTAGACTCCAGGAACAATAGTCACATAAGACACAATATACCACAATAAAGGTAATTGTTTATGCTGTTGAAATAGTATCCTGGAGTATGAGTCATCATCTCTTGAGAATCTGTTTGCCTTTTAAAGCAATGAGGTCTTTAGACAACCTTGCAGAAAAAATAGAGACAATGATGGACCAAATACTTTAACCAGGGTTGTCTTTTACTACTTTTTGCTTACTCTCTTGTGCTCTCTCTCTCTCTCTCTCTCTCTCTCTCTGTATGTGTATATCTGTCTCTCTCTTCCCCTCTCTCTTTCTCCTCTCCCTTGTCTTTGTCTCTCTGTGTCTCTCCTTTAAGCAAGGGTGGATTGGTAAGTTCTGATTGGATATGTTAATTAGGGTATTCAAATGGTTTTTTTAAATTGTTGAACTTTGATGATTTGATAGTTGAATATAGATAGCCGACCCTAGGAATATATCAGGCATAAGAAAGTGATCAAACAAGAGAATAGACCTTGGCTTCAGAAATGTAATCTAATGGTTTAGCAAGGGGGTTAGAAGGAGGGAGGTCAGGACCTTCTAGGGCCATGCTTGCCAAGCTCAAACCTGATAGAGCCTGCCCTTTGTTTAGTCCAATTAGAGACTTTCCCAGAGCTATGGACTTTGATGAATTAGGTCTTTGTTTTCATTTTGGCAGGTGGTGCTGTCTTTGTGCTGACTTTTGTGGTGTGAATGATTTTCCAACCACAGAGTCAGCTGTGTTAAGATCTGGGGCTCTGTTAAACTCCCCACTGGTCTTAGTGAATGAGTGAGATCTTGGACTCACCCTACTCTAAAGAGGTATAGCTGATCCTAAGGGGGGCTATTAAACTTACTAAATTGATACACAATTGACCAAATACTTTAATATGCAGGGCCTTGCTGTTCTAATAATAAGAATTAAAAGGTCTAGCTAATGCTGATAGCAGAGTAATATGCTCCCCCACCCGGGGCGGGGAACAAAAAAAAGAGACTAATTATCTACTTTATGTTTTTCTCTCCTTAAATGTTTTTCCACCAACTTTTATTAATTGTTCCTGATTAATTAGAATAGAAGCAACAGGTTTCTCCTAAAGCCATGCATTGTCCGCTTATCTCATTGTCACTCTCATAGATTCCCGGGAGTTTCCATTGCACTAGGTTTCTAGCTCACCCCAGAAATGCTCCTGATTTTAGTTGTGTTGCACAAGTTCCAATTGGCATTATAATAGAACCTTGCACTTGACAATGGGCAAAAGAACAGAGAGATGGAGAAACAAGCCTCAGACACTTCTCACCCTGCCAACTCCTCAGGCTGTAAGGGGGGAATCCTCAGACTGAGTAGGGGAAGGGAAGAGAACCACAAGGGGAGAACTCTTTCTTGTCTCTTCCCACCTCATATTCCTTCCTCTGTCCAGTCACATCACTTCTGGTTTCAACCTTCCTAATGCTAGGATTAAAGGCATGTGTACTTTCCAAGTACCGGGAGCAGAGGCATGGGATCCCAAGTGCTGGGCTTAAATGTGTGTGCCACAACCATCTGAATGTTTCTTTCCTGGAGTGGACCAATCTCATAGAGCCCAGCGTGACCTTGAAATCACAGAGATCCAAATGGGTCTCTGCCTCTACCTTCTGAGTGCTAGGATTAAAGGTATGTGTCACCACTGCCTGACCTCTATGGATAGATAACTCTAGGACTGATTCTGTCCTCTGATCTTCAAGCAATATTTATTTGATACTCAAAATATCGTCACACATTTGTCTTTCCCAGTATCTTCTTCCTCCATCCTCCCTCAATTTGATCCCAACTATTTCCATGTCTACCCCTGTTTCAGTGTTGTGGGCAGCCCCAAAAGGACATCTCTTGGGGGAGGGGCCAAGGAAGCATGGAGTCATTTACACAGACTCCGAGAGTAAGGTGGGTAACAGAAGCAGATTCATTTATTAGAGAAACTGGGCCTGCCTATATTCCCCTCCCAGTGTCTCATTGGCTACTGTAGGCCTCTAGAGATGAGTTGTCCTTTCTTCATTACTTCTGTGAACCTAAACATTATCAGTCTCTTGACAAAGTGGCAGACTCCTGGTTGGGTCTGAAGGAAAGTCATTATAGCACATGCACATGTGGGCAAGGTGGACATGGCCTAGTCAGGGTGACTGGCTGCCTTCTTCCTACATATGTGGTGATATATTGTATATTTAATAAAATCAGCTTGGAATATCAGAGAGCAGAATCACCCACAGTCAAGCCATGAAGGTCAGAGAGTGGTGATGCATTCCATCACTCAGGAGACAGAGATCTTTCTGGATTTCTGTGAGTTCAAGGCCCAACAGTCAAGCAGTAGTAGCTCATACCTTCAATACTAACTCTAGAATTATAATACAGAGTTGAATGAAAAAGTCAAACAGCTGAGCAGGGAAGGTATTTAAGGAGGGAGGAGGCAGACATTCATGCATTCTGTAGAAGCCGTGAGTCAGGCTGAGGACCCTTAAAGATAGCATTTACCCTTTCAGCCTGAGAAATTGGCTGGGTGAGGATTAACTGTGGTCTGTTTCCTTTCTGATATTTCTCCAATATCTAGCTCTGAGCTTTTATGATATGTTAACTAGAGTTTGTGCAATATACATATTCATTCCTTTTCAATTTATTGGTATTGGCAGCTCATCAGGAGTCAAAGTTCTCAGATTTACTCTTGTTGATCCTACTTTAGAGAATATTCAGCATGATGGACCATGCCTGTCTTAGGTTGGCTTGTCTCATAGATTCTTCCCCATTATTGGTCACTGGCCCTCCAAAAATGACATCCCCAGGGAGCATGCCAAGGCAGAAGAGCTGTTTATGTAGTGGCTTCTCAGATTCCTAAGAGCCAGGCTTCAGAACTTTGAAAGATAGACCATGTTTAGAATGTCTTCGAACCTTAAGAAACTGGAGGGTGGACTTGATGATGTGCCATGTGATGTAGAAGACACTTAATAAAAATGATTAGCAGTAAGAAAGTACCCTCAGTTATGGAAGAGGTGATGGTACATAAAGAGTCAAAGAGTCTTCTAAAACTTTCCCAAACCTTGTAGAGGATACTGGCTTTGAATGGCCTGGCTGGAATCCTAGTCAAGTTACAATGGGAGCCCTGCTCCCAGAGTAAAACAGAATAATCTGTTGGAATAGGCAGAAGAATTTTTGGCAGGAGACTTAGAGTCAGTCCATAGATCCCTGTTTGCAGCAAGCAGGGGGAACATATGTTTGGTGTTTGTTAGTTGTAGTTTGACTTTGTTTATGTTATTACCTTTCTGTCTTCTAGACATTACCTTATAATTATTTCTATTATATATATATTCTTATACTTAGTTTTAAAACTTTTGTAGTTCGACAAAAGAGGGACATGTAGTGGGATTCAGGTGTTGATGAGGGAGACTTGGAGTCATAGCTTTGAAGTCTCAGGACCCTGAATGGGGCTTGGCCAGCTGCCATTGAGAACCCTGTTGTATGCTTTCCTTTCTTTTTGTCCCTCTGTTCTTGGGGAGAGGAATGGTGCCGTCACTATGTGGGACAGTTTTACTCTCTAAAATTTGCCTTAAAGTTCAATTTATATCAGTAAGTGTTTATATAATTCCTTAATAAATATTAATCTTTTATGTAATCAATTACAAATAGATAATTCTGTAATACGAAACTATTTCACACAATCTATTAGGGAAACTTTCAGACTCAGCATACAGAAATTTTAAAGATAAAATTGGAGCTTAATGAGAAATTTTAGTAAAAGTACAAAGGTCCAAAATATTAATAATTTAAAGGTTAAAGATTGTGTTTATATTCATAAGATCTCAGATGAGAACATATACTGAAAATTTGAGTATTGAGCATCTATGTTACTTTCTGACAAGTAGCTTGTCCACATTTTGTTCATACCCTTTTTGGAAAGTTGAATTTAATATTGACAGACTAATATGGTAGGGAATATGTCAAAGTAATTCAATAATCAGATTGCAGCATATTATTCTTACCAGACACTAGCCAAATTTCCAATAAAGTTATTTTTATAAAGCATAGAAGATAGTTTTTAAACATTTTTCTAGTTTAATTTAAAATTCTATACAAAGGTGTAGCTTTGATTCATGGTTTCTAAATTAGTATTACCATTAGAAATAGGTTAAGTACTTTGTATTGGGAAATTAGGAAAGATATCATAAAAGCATCCCAAGAATTTTTTGATCCCACATATCCCAATACAACATGCAAATGTTTTAGTTCACGTTCAAGAATTCTCTTCTAAAATAGAGCCACTATGTTTAGTTATTTGAAAAATATTATTTTCAGACGAGAGCTCTAGAATACCCAGCTTGCATTGAATTGTCTTAGGAAGTTGTTTTCTATGTTCAGTATCCAGATGCACAGAGGCAATTATAACCATATTTTCTGGGAGTTGATGCACAAGCAAGGAGAAGATCTTGGTGTGTCCATGTAGTACTGATTTTATAGTCACAAAGTACTGAAGTTATAGGATGATTTAGGTCTCTACTTATATTTCAACAGAAGAATTGGAAGGTTAGAAAATATGTGTCAGGATTAGCATTCTTTCTGGAATCTCATAATAATTAATGAAACATGTAAAGCAGAAAGTTGTGAAAGCAAACCCTAATATGAAAATATAGGAATATAGACCGGGCATGCAGAATGTCTGTAAGAAAAAATATAGGTAATGAGCTCTGACAGTCTGAAAGATTAATATTGTAAATAGCAAGACTTGGTATAATTTCCAATTTCTTGCAACATTCACATCATGTTACCTTGTATCTTGGATTCTAAACTTAAGAGTTACAAGATTTAACATTAACCTGATGGAATCTGGTCTTCTCTTGGTCCTGTTTTATTTCCATGCCCCATTTATCCCTTTTGAAATAGAAATATTTATTGTATTCCATTGTGTCATATACACATGTCTTACATGTGTCTTGTCATATACTATCCTTTTCAGTTTTGCAGATGTTCACAAATGAGAGTTTGAGTGAACTCTTAGAATATACTTTGTGCTTAGATATTGGACAATGTTGGATTGTTAAGATTTTAGAGGCTCCTGGAGGTAGATCAAATGTATATTGCATTATAATATGGACATGACCCTGTAAGTGCCAAGAAAGACAAAAGGAGAGAAGTAAAGGGGTACATATGATGGACTATAGGGAGGAAAGAGATAAAATGATATAATTATATAACAATCTCAAAAATATAAAATTCTACATAGGGTCATATATTAAAAAAGTTTGTTTCCTTCTGTTTTGGGGGAGACATAGGAGGTATTAGAAGATGGTGCATATCTAGAAAAATTGATTAGTGGAAAATAACTTTGAATGTCATGCCTGGTCCCCAATTCCTCTGAAGTCTGCTTCCTATCTTTCCTTATGTTCTTGCCATCATATTGTTCTTATTTTCTCAAAGACTATGGGTTAAAAGCTCTGAAACTATAAGCCAATAAAAAATAATTACTCTCTTTAAGCTGTATGTCTGACACTTTGGTCATAACTAAAAAATGCTAGCCAACCCATTTTAAAAGCAAATTATTCTTGTTAGCTTTCTCTATAACTTAAATACTGTGTTTTGTAAAATATAAGCCTTAGTCTAGTAAAAGCCATTAAAGTTATAATAAATTTAAGATATATTTATGCTTGAAAAAATGTTCATGCATCATCTATGGGATACATGGGGTGAGTTATAAGTAGCATAGCTGCCTTCCCCCCCACTCTGTTCACTGGAAGCAGACTTGCTTTATGTTTCACAATATAATCATTAAATAGTTTATTTAGACAAAGTACATTAAATTTCTGAGAGTACTTTAATATAAATCAGTTAAATGACTTTACATAAATTCCAGAATGTTCTTCTTTATTAAGCTATACAATAGACAAGTCATCAAATGCAGTATAAAATTAAGTTTGGTGCCTGAGTCACAGCAGTTGACAAATTCAATAACAGTAGGTTGCATATCATAATTGCAGTTTTTGACTTGTTTTATTTTTATCTTTTCATCTTCCTAGAAAATATTAATTCAATTAACATAGATTAGGTTTTACAGAATGATGCTTTGATCTTTTCCCAATTATGATAAGCATAGCTTTTAAAAGTATTTCCAAAGCTATTATCATTAAAATAATCTAAAATTTATAAAAAAATCTAGTTGTAGAAAATGGGTCTAAGAAATTGATATGATACTCGATAATTTGTCATTCACTGAAAACCAGACAATTATTCTTCAGAGGCAATAAACTGAATAAACCGAATTCAAGTTTTACTTTCTGTTTTTAATTTTTTTAAAATTCTGAATAAAGTCATATTTTTATCCATGAATCTCCTTGTTCAAACTCCCTTCCCCCTACTTCTCCCCCAAGTTACTCTCTCTTCTCCCCATTTCCCTATCTTCTCCCCAGCAAGAGCAAGAGATCTCCAAGGTCCCAAGGTAGCTTAGTTCAGCATCCACTCCAGGCAGATCTGCATTCCTCACCCCAGCATCAAGACTGGGTCAAGTGTTCCTCTGGAGGGAATGTGCTCCAAGGTGTCAGTTCAAGGTGTTTCAGATCACAAGCTGTTCAGTGGTTGTGGTTTGCAGCTTGGACATGCTTTGCTTTTTGCTTTTTTTGTTTAGAGTCCACTAATAAGTGAGTACATTCCTTGCTTATCTTTCTGGGTTTGCGATACCTTGCTCAGGAAGATAGTCTCCAAATCCATCCATTTGCCTGAAATTTTAGTTGTGAAAGTTTTCTTCTGTGATATTATTGAATACATTATCTGTGACTTAGATTTAGTATTCTTCTGCTTCTTCTATTCCTATTATACTCAGGTTAGGTATTTTCATGTTGTCTCAAATTTCCTGAACATTTTGTGTTATGACTTTTTTGTTTTAGTATTTTTTTTTTTGACTGATGTATCTATTTCCACTATTGAGTCTTCCACTCCAGAGATTCTCTCTTCCATGTCTTGGCTTTTGTTGGCTATGCTTATATCTGTAGTTCCAGCCATTTCCTTCAGATTTTCTATTTCCATGCTTGCCTCATTTTGTGCCTTTTTTAGTGTTTCTATTTCAATTTTTCTCTCCTGGAATGTTTCTTTCATTTTTTGGGTTTTCTTTTCTTGGTTTTCTTTCAAGGATTTGTTCATCTCTTCCATTTTTTTGTTTATATTTTCTCCTACTTCTTTAAGAGAATTTTTTATATCCTCTTTGAAGGATTCAATAATCTTCAGAAAGGTGTTTTTGGTGTTATTTCCTTCTGTTTGCTCTTCATTGCTCTGTTCAGGTCTTGATGTTGTGGAACCACCGGTTTCTTCTGGTGTATCCTTGATGTGCTCACTCATTATTGGACTCTAAACAAACAAACAAGCAAACAAACAAATAAGAAAAAAGCAAAGCATACTCAAGCTACAAACTACAACCACTGAACAGCTTGGGATCAGAAACACCTTGGACTGACTCCTTGGATCTCATTCCTCCTAGAGGAACACCTGACTCAGTCTTGAGGTTGGGGGGAAAAACTGGATCTGCCAGGACTGGAGGCTGAACTAAGCAATATTGGGACAGTGGAACCATGGGACTGCCTGTTGCCTGCCCAGGGAGGGGATGGGGAGTTGTGGAGAAAAGAGAATGAACTGATGTGGTGGGAGGGGGAAAGGACCTTGAATAAGGATATACAAGGATAGAAAGTGTGACTTCTTTGTCATAATAATAAAATAAAAAAGAAAACAATTAAAATGTGTGAAAAAAAGAAAATTCCATTTTAATAAGGTAAGTAAACATCCTAGCCTTATTTTGCGTTTACGTGTGCTGTATTTTTGTGTGGAAATAGCAACTGGATTTTAAGGGTGTGTCTTTAAAATAAATCCAAGAAAAATTAAATTTTGTCAAAAATTTACTACTGCATGGCTTTCAGAAAACAATTCAAATAATTTTACTTGGGCTTTATAATCTCATCTCAGAATTGGTACCTGTAGGAAATTCACTGTACAACTGTAACAAATTGATGCTTGTTTTTTAAATTGATAATTTTTGATAATTGACAAACATAGTGTTTATTGATGACATATTAATTATCATTCTGGAAAAATAATGAGTTTAATAAAGAACAGAGATGGTACAGAATAATTGATAGTGCAAATTTTGTTATTTTCCCTATTGTATGCAAGGCAGAATTTAAAATTATAATACTTTAGTTGGAAACTCACAAATCAGCTTTTCTTTCTATATATTTTAGAAAAATGTAAAGTTGTATGTAGGTAAGACTTTATTTTTTTGGAATTTCTTAAGGGGTTTCTTTTTATTTGTATAAAATAGGCTCCCCCAAATTGAAATTTTTGCAAATACTCTGCCATATATATATGTATGTATATATATATGTGTATACATATATATAATTTGGTGTTTTTACATCATGCACATCATCAATCTCAGTTATCAGACCTCTCAGAGTCATGCCCACTATTAATGATCTCCCCATTTTGAAAATTGCCCATTCATGCTTCTCATTTACTTACTGAAGCATAATTAAACTCCCTGTGGCCACACCATTAAAGAAAACAAGTCTTTCCTCACCCACACACCTGCCAGAGGCCATCAATGTAGAAATGAGGCATTGTGCCATTTAGCTATGCTCTAGCCTTGAGTTCTTGTGTACAATGACATCTCTTTCTTTTTATTTTTTGTAAAGTTCACTAATGAGTGAGTGCATCCCTTGCTGATCATTCTGGGTTTGGGAGACCTTCCTCAGGAGGATATTATTCAAATCCATCCATTTGGCTGCAAATTTTAGGATATCATTTTTTTCTTACTGCTGAGTAGTACTCCATTGTGTAGATGTACCACAGTTTGTTAATCCATTCCTCAACTGAGAAGCATCTAGGTTATTTCCAGGCTCTTGCTATTACAAATAGTGCTGCTATGAACATAGTAGAGCTAATGCTTTTGGGGTGTGAATGTGCGTTTTTTAGGGTATATGCCCAATAGTGATATTGCTGGATCCTTGGGGAGATTGATTTCCAGTTTTCTGAGAAACCTCCATAATGCATTCCAGACTGTCTGAACAAGTTTACACTCCCACCAAAAATGGAGAAGTGTTCCCCTTACTTTGCATTCTCTCCAGCATAGGCTATCATCTGTGCTTTTGATCTTAGCCATTCTGACAGGTGTAAGGTGTTATCTCAAAGTTGTTTGATTTGCATTTCTCTAATGGCTAAAGATGTTGAGTACTTTTTCAAGTGCCTTTGAGCCATTTTTAATTCTTCTGCTGAGAATTTCCTTTTTAGTTCTGAACCCCATTTTTTAATTGGGTTATTAAGGGTTTGGGGCTCTAGTTTCTTGAATGCTCTGTATATTTTAAAGATCAATCCTCTCTCACTTGTGGAGTTGGTGAAAATCTTTTCCCATTCTGTAGGCTGTCGTTTTGTCTAATTGACTGTGTCATTGGCCTTACAGAAGCTTTTCAGTTTCAGGAGGTCCCACTGATTGATTGTTGTTCTTAGTGTCTGTACTACTGGTGTTATATTTAGGAAGTGGTCACCAGTGACAATGCATTGGAGGGTAATCCCTACTTTCTTCTCTATCAAGATTATTGTACTTGGGTTTATGTTGAGGTCTTTGATCTACGTGGATTTAAATTTTGTACAAGGTGACAGGTTTGGATCTATTTTCATTTTTCTGCACATTTCCATCCATTTATGCCAACACCTTTTGTTGAAGATACTATCTTTCTTCCTTTGAATACTTTTGGCCTCTTTGTGTCCATAGGTGTGTGGGTCAATGTTTAGGTCTTCAGTTCAATTCCATTGATCCACAAGTCTGTTTTTATGCCAGTATCAGGATGTTTTACTAAAATATAACTTGAGGTTGGGGATGGTGATGCCTCCTGAGGTTCTTTTGTGAGCAAAATTGTTTTGGCTATCCTGGCTTTCCTGTTATTCCAAATAAAATTGAGTGTTGTTCTTTCAAGGTCAGTAAAATTTGTGTTGGGATTCTGATGGGAATAGCATTGAATCTGTAGATTGCTTTTGGTAAGTTTGCCTTTTTCACTATGTTGATCCTACCTATCCAGGTACATGGGATATCCCTACATTTCCTATATTCTCTTCAATTTTTTTCTTCAGAGATTTAAAAACTTGTCAAACAAACTTGATACTTCTTTGGTTATAGTTATATCAAGGTATCTAATGCTATTTGCAGCTATTATAAAGAGTGATGTTTCCCTTATTTTTTTTCAGCCCATTTATCTTTAGAATATATGAGGTCTACTGATTTCTTTGAGTTAATCTTGTATCCTGCTACATTGCTGAAGATGTTTATCAACTGTAGAAGCTACCTGGTAGAATTTTGTGGATCACTTATGTATACAATAATGTAATCTGCAAGTAGAGATACTTTGACATTTTTCCAATTTGTATCCTTTTAATCTCCTTTTGTTCTCTTATTGCTTTAGCTAAACCTTCAAGAGCTATATTGAATAGATAAGGGGAGAGGGGACAGCCTTGTCTAGTTTCTGATTTTATTGTGATTGCCTTGAGTTTTTCTCCATTTAGTTTGATGTTGGCCATCGACTTTTTGTAAATCACCTTTATTATATTTAGGTATTTTCCCTGTATTCCTGATCTGTCCAGAATTTTTATCTTAAGGAGTATTGGATTTTGTCAAAGGCTTTTTCAGCATCTAAGGAAATGATCATGTGGGTTTTTTTTTCCTTCAGTTTGTTTATATGATGGATGACATTTACAGTTTTCTCTATGTTGAACCGTCCTTGTATTTCTGTGATGAAGTCTACTTGGTCATGGTGAATAACTTTTTTTTATAAGTTGGATTGGTTTGCAAGAATTTTGTTGAGAATTTTTGAATCAATGTTCATGAGGGAAATTTTTCTGCAATTCTCTTTCTTTGTTGAGCCCTATCAGGATCTGTTTTAGCCTTGTATTACAGCTGGCATATTACCTAAGTTTCTATTTCATCCACTGCACTATCTACTCGAGCTTCCTAATTTCAATTCTTTTGTTTTGAAATAAAACTATTAAGCTACATATTTAAATTCATAAAGTTAAATCCATTTGAAAGAAAGCATATCATTTAGTGATTTTATATTGATAAACAATAAATAAGAGATTTCAAATTTATGAAATTGCTGTCAAATACTTTAAAAACACACAGTGTTGGTGGACTCATTAAATTAATATAATTTATCAGCAATGTATTAATATAATTTATCAGCAATGTATTGATGTTGAAAATTAACTTAAAATTGTCAACTGTTTTCTAAGATGCAATAGAGCTGAATATTTGGTCATCAAATGTAAAGGGTTCAAAGAAAAAGATACTCATTTTAAAGAACTCATGACAGTAAAACTTGAAGGGCTGGAGAGATGGCAAAGAGTTTGAGAGCACTGATTGTTCTTCTAGAGGCCCAGTGGCCATGTCATGGCTCACAACCATCGATGATGAAATCTGGTACCCTCTTCTGTATGCAGTATACATAACAAATGAATAAAATATTTTTTTAAAAAAAAGAGAAAAAGAGAGTGAGAAGGACTGAGGCTTTTGAAACTCAGATCTCTGTCCAGAGCAGAGTCAGAGGTGAGCAGATTCCAGCTTCTGGGCCACCCATCCAAAAAATCCCTCTCTGGGATTGGGATCACATCCTAGGGTCTGATATCAGACTCTTGCCAGCAAACAGGCCATAGACTGTAGCTGTGAGGGGTCTAGTCCACTGATCTCTAAAAGAAAGTGCTTAGCATGGCTGGGCCCCACCTACAGGGTGAACTGCATTATCAGAGAAGGATTGATTCCTTTGAAATTCAGCACAGGGTCCAGAGCAGACTCAGAGATTGAGCAGACCCCTTGGTCAGAGCAAACAGGAGACACACAAGCCCTCTAGCCACAACTGACTAGGAGCTAACTAATTGTGAACCACTGAATTCATGAGCAGAGGCCAGTACAAGAATACATATAACAATATAAAGAACAACCAGGTTGTTCCAGGTTCTTGCTATTACAAATAACGGTGCTATGAACATAGTTGAGCTAATGCCTTTGGAGTGTGACTGTGCATCTTTAGGGTATACACCCAAAAGTGGTATTCTAGGTCCTTGGGGAGATTGATACTCAATTTTCTGAGAAACTGTCCTACTGCATTCCAAAGTGGCTGAATAAGCTTACACTCCCACCAACAGTGGAGGAGTGTTCCTCTTGCTCTGCATCCTCTCCAGCATAGGCTGTCCTCTGTGTCTTTTATCTTAGCCAATCTGACAGGTGTAAGGTAGTATCTCAAAGTTGTTTTGACTTGCATTTCTCTGATGACTAAAGATGATGAGCACTTTTTCAGGTGCCTTTCAGCCATTCGTAATTCTGCTGAGAATTCCCTTTTTAGACCTGAACCCCATTTTTTGATTGGGTTATTCAAGGTTTTGGGCTCCAGATTCCTGAGTTCTTTATATATCATAGAGATCAGTCCTCTATCACTTGTAGGGTTGGTGAAAATCTTTTCCCATTCTATAGGCTGTCATTTTGTCCTATTGACAGTGTCCTTGGCTTTACAGAAGCTTCCCAGCTTCAGGAGATCCCACTTATTGATTGTTGATTTTACTGTCTGTGCCACTGGTATTATATTTAGGAAGTGGTTGCCTGTGCCAATTCATAGAAGTGAATTTCCCACTTTCTTTTCTATCAAGTTTAAAGTGGCTGGGTTTAAGCTGAGGTCTTTGATCCACTTGGATTTGAGTTTTGTGCAGGGTGACAGGCTTAGATCTATTTGCATTTTTCTACACACTACCATCCAGCTATGCCAACACCATTTGTTAAGTATACTATCTTTTTCCATAAAATGGAATTTTCTTATAAATTGTGTTTACAAAGACCTTAGTATAAATATTAATAGTAAGATTTCTTTACTGAATATAAATGTAATATCCACTAAGATTTTTGTAGCAGCTCTTGTCCGTAGTCATTTGTCAGTAGGGAATTTTCATCAGCATGGCAACTAAATCATTACTTCTAGATCTTTGAAAATACATACAAAAGTATTGAAGCATTAACTTTAAGACCCCTGATGAGGACCTAAGTCCAGTATTCTAAGCTACACTTTCCATCTGAATAAAAATAGTAGAGCATACTTTAGTAATGTAAATTGCATCTGTGTTTTGAAAAATTTTCAATCATTTTTTGAAGTGTGCTGAAACAAAGGAGTTTTAATTATGAACTAAAATATTCAAGAGTCAATCATAACTATATTATCTTAAATTAAAAAGTTCTTTGATCTTGGAAAAGTACTTCCCCCATTCTGAATCTTATCCTTACTAACAAAATAAAAATAAAAATAGTTGTTTTTCTGCCTACTCCAGAAGATGGCCAGAAAAATGTCAGTCAATACTTAATTTTATTTTGTCACTTAGTTAGGTATTAGAAGTATAAAATAATTTCTGAGAATCAGAAATGTCATATGATACAGGAAAATCAATTTTGCAGCTTTTGGGTCTTTGCAAGTGAGAAACTAACCTATCTCTATTTTGTAGCTAGAAGCCATTGTTCAGTTAAGTTCTGTTTACTGTAAAATTCATGTATTGGTTTCCCTGGCGTACGATCTATATGTCTGGCCTACTTTGACCTAGTAGCTAACTATAAAACTTTTGTTCTCAAAATGTAATATTCTCATTGTTCTTTGACCCATTTTCCTAACCACTTTATTTCATCTCTATAACAATGCTTACAGGTTTCTTGTGGTTTTGCTTTATAAAAGAGGCATAAATAATAATTTAATGCTGTTCTCCTGAACTCTATATTAGATAAGACAACTGGCTGACTTTGTGATGCACACAATAAAAAGCTTATTTTAATTTGGTTGGAATTTTTGGCTGGTGGTCGATCTTGCCTCTGTGGAATTAACATTTTGGATGCCCCAGCAAGATAAGACCACTACCCAAATTCTGAAAGCCAACTTTTGTTCTGAAACTCCAGAAGCAAAGCCCCACTCTCCAGGGGATGTGCATCTTAAAAATGCTCCAAGGCCTGGAGGCATGCTTTCAGTTTGGTGGAGTTGGAATAAAAAGTCACACCAGAAAGAAACCAGTAAGCACTTATGTGTAGAGGCCTCTTTAGGTATGTCATAGTTCTGTTTCTGACATTTGGTTGTAATTCTCTAAATAATCTCATTTGGGAGCAGTGAGATGTCTAATGAAACACCAGAGCTTCTCTTTAGTGTACTTGTGAGATGTTGTATTACCTGCTAGGACCTTATACTTTATTCTGTATTTTGCTTGTCTCTTTTGTATCTTTGTCATAAGTCTTCCTTGGTCTGTACTTAGAGCAACTGAATTTATGGACAGAATATGACATACGCTTAGTAAACTTAATATTACTTTAAATTGTGTCTTGAATAATTTTGACAAATTTTACATCCCATAATCAATCAGGGTTATAATTATTCCATCATCAAAGGCAGTCTCCACACTTTCTATGAATTAGAATGGCCTATTTTGGGAGTCAAATGGCTCTCAGAGGGTATCTTTGATTTTTCAAGTAGCATGGATAAACTCAAATTATATTGGATACATCATGCTATGGGCAGAAGCAACCTCAAATATGCTTCTATAAATAAAAGTGTTCATAGTCTGAAGTTGACAAGGTGACCAAGCCTTGGCTGTCAAAAGAAAGGCCTCTCAGGGAGCCTCAGAAGTGTTCATTAACTCTCCATTTAGCAGAAACAGCCAGAAGATTAGCTCCTCATTCCATATAATTACCACTACCCCTCACTTACCCCTTACCTCCTCCTCAGCCCCAATGTAAACCTCAACCCTTACCTCAGCTACTCCTCTCACTACCTCCTCTGCCCCCACCCTGCCTATTGCCTCACCCTATCTACCTTCTGTCTTCTCTTCTCCCCACATCACCAGAAACTCCCTTATGGTCCCTCTGAAACTTCTTTATAATTGACACAAGCCTGTATCTTTCCCTTACACTATTTCCTTACTAACTGATATATCTATGTTCCTTTTCCACAACTAACTTCTGTAACATAAGAACCAGAATACCCCTTTTAGCACAGATCCTGCCTTCTTAATCTCTATGGTTGACTCTGTTTGCTTCAACCATCTTCCTACTTGGATAATTGTCAGCATATTCTCTGCATCCTCTTTACTATAGAGAAAAAAAGTGAATTCTGGCAGAAGAGGCAAAATCAATTCTTGAATTTACTTCCTGCTGTCTGGGTAGCAATGGCATCTTTAGGGGATACTAAAAAGAAAAAAAAATGTTAATTGTCAAGTGCTGAAGTACGTAGCTGTATCATTTGTTGTTCAGTCTCTGCATGATGGGAAAGTTCAAAGCTTGTCTCAAGTCCTGGCTAGAATAGTCTGTGAGGCTGGTTCATCTCATCTAGCCACGTTGAAATTGTCCTGAGGAGTTTGTAATCCAAATCCATTTTTTGGTTGGTGCTTGCCAGCCTAGTAGCTTTATCATAGTTCATGTAAAATCATTGTTATGGGGCCCTATGTTCCTTTTAGATACTTGAAAAGTCACAGTTAGGCATTGTCATGGTTCATGACAGAAAACAGATAAGAGACTAAATTCAATGCAATGTACAGGGAACTATATAAAGCCTTTTCCTAGAATTAATTAGTACTTTATATGAACATCAATATCATAACAATAAGTTTAATATACACATGCAATCTTATAATTTCTTATGTAAATATTTATACAGCATATGATTAGTAACAATATACTAGTCCCTTATTTTTAGTTATCATTCTGTCCCATATCTGGTAGCTCTTCTGACATAATACAGAGATTTTGCATTTTTCTTTAGCAAGCATGCTTGGGTTTAGAGAAGGAGAGAGCCACATTTTAACTCTAAAATCAGCTTTAATTTATACTTAATCTGGGAGCTTAACTTTTTTATTACAAATAAAGAGATACAGATGTCAAACAGTGACATTTTACTGTGTAGAGTATATTGGTACCAATAGGTCTGATATTATTTTGCTTGTAAATTTTTTCTGGATATTCTTCTGTTTGGTTTTAGATGTCCAAAGCCTCTGACTTCTTGAAAACAAATATTTTTAGTTTCATGTAAAGATAAAAACAAAACTGTGCTCCATCCCTTAAATTTTTCTTACAACTTAAAGAATTGTCACGTGGGTGGATGTGCCATCATTTTTTTTTATCAAAAAATTTCTCTTGTTTAAATTGAGTCTTTATGAGTATTGATTATATCTATAGCCTTTTTTCATTTGTGGAAACAAAAGCAAAATCCATTTCCTAACATAACACATATTCAGGCTTCCATTCTGAGGTTAACACTTCTGTGAAGTAGACAGGCTGGTTTAGCTCAGTTTTGTTCTATAGCCCAATGAATTTCAGCATCTTTTGTTCCTTTCTCATCAGCATTGGGAAAATTTAAAGTTAATAAATCATTAGGTATCTGTTTCTGATGGTCTTTGTTTCTTCTTTCTGTTCATACCAGTTTTTAAGTATATTCTGCTCACATCAGTATTAATTTTTAAGTCTCTCATACTAGGATTGAGGCTGGGTTTGGTGTTCTCTTTAAGGAATGGGCTCCAAGTGTCTGATCCTACTGCAAGAGGCTTCACAAACTGCCCACACCATTTGACAGTCATCTACCTTTGGAAGATGTAGTTCCTTTCCATGAAGGTTCCTCAGTGATTATTTCAGAGTTAGTAAACTCCCAATAGGTTGGGTCAGCCATCTCTATGGGTCTACTCCTCATGGTCCTGATCCCTGTGCTTATATATTCTCTCCTCTCTCTTACTTCAGTTGGACTAGGAGCTTACCTGGTGCTTAGCTATTGATCTCTGCTTCTGCTTCTATACATTGCTGGATGAAGGTTCTATAATGACACTTAAAGTGGTCATTCATTTGATTATAGAGGAGATCCTTTTTAGGCTCCCTCTCTACTATTGCATAGAGTCCTAGCCAGGGACATCTTGTGGGTGGGTTCTTGAAGGTTTTCTTAGCCACATTGCCTCTCTCTATCAAGATATTCATTTCTTTTTTCTCCCTCTCTGTTGCTCCTCTTACTTAACCATTTCCTCTCATGATTTGTTTCTACCTCCCATGCTTGCTTCTGGTGAAATCTGGTGCTGAGTCTTTTCTCGGTATAGAATTGTATTTGCAAATAAGGATACTTCTTTTTTTCCTATCTGTATCTTTTTTTTATCCTTTTTTGCTCATCTTATTGTTCCAATTACACTTTGAACTCATATGTTGAACAAAAAAAAAAAAAAAAAAAAAAGGGCGGTTGAAATTCCTATCTTGTTTTTAATTTTAGTGAAAATGCTTTGAATTATTTTCTGTTTAGGACAAGACTGACTATGGGCTTTCTGTATATTGCTTTTATTACGTTGAGGTATATTCCATGTATTTATAAACTCTTCTAAACTTTTACTATAAATGGATGTTGGTTTTGGTGAAGGTCTTTTATGTATGTAATGAAATAATCATTTCTTTCCTTTATTTATATGGTGGATTAGGTGTAAGTAAGTGTTACCTCTCACCTCCTCTGCAGAGTTGTAACACTGGGAAGTCAGGCTATACATGGAGCTGTTACGACAGCTCTGACAGCTGGAACTGCAATGGGACATCTCAGCTATGGAGGGAAAGGTATCCTGAGTGTTTAGGAAGTCAGACTACACCTGAAGCTGGACTGTGGTGGGGGACGGTCTCCCTGAAGGATATAACAATCCTGCTTTTCTCCTGGAGACTGGCTACAGCTTTGCTCTGGCCTCCTTAAGAAGACTTTCCAGCAGAGCTCTGCTTCTTCTCTCTGGCCCAAGATGTTACTTCTTTCCCTTCACTCTGATGAAGGGGAAACCCCTGCAGAAATGTAGCAGCCTCCTCTGGCTCCAGCAATAACTTGTTACTTTTACTGTTGCACCTTTTTCAGTTCCGTAAGAGACTTTTGAGCAAGGATCTTCTCTTCTATGCCTTGCTCAGTCCCCTAAGGGTTGGCTCAGCAAGTTCTTTTTTGTGTCAGTGAATGAAGATATTCATCCAAGACTCTTTTGGGAAAGATTTCTTTGGGAAGAGGGAGTACAGGAGAGTGGCTGCCTCTACCAGAGTGGGGAAAAAAAAAAAACACTCCAAAACTTAATAGGTAGAGGAGTTTATATAGAGGTTCACAGAGGTAAAGTTTCTCTAGTAATACTTAAGGATTAGTTAGTTATTCTTACTCAGGGATTGGTTAGTTTTGCTGGTCAGGGGCAGAGAAGGCTCTAATTTGAGGACCAACCTGTGTTTCTTTCACTGGACATTTTAAGTTTTTAGACTCCAATTATAAGGGCAAGACATATTTCTTTCACTGGCTCTGATTCTAAAAACCAATTGTGCTCTTTTGGTTCTGGTTTCAGAGTCAGGCTATGTTTCTTTGGTTCTGGGTTAAAGGATAAAGTGTTTCTTTTACTGGCTTTGGTCTCAGAACCATGTTGTGTTCACTCCACTAGCTTTGGTTTTAGGGCCAGGGTGGATTTCTTTGGATATCCCCTTTCTCCTACATTATGTTTATCAATTTATACACTTTCAGTCTTCACTACTTCTCTAAGAAATAGTTGATTTAATGATGATGGATAAACTTTTTTGCTCTGCTCTTAAATTTGAACTGCAAGTATTTTATTGGAAACTTTTGCATTGCATTCATGAGAGTTAATAGCAGATAATTTTTCTTTTTGTCTGGTTCTGATTATCAGACTAATATTGACTTCCTGAGAAGAGTCTTCAAATATTCCTTCCTTTCGTATTCTGAATAATAATTGGAAGAATATTTATTTAATTCTTCTTGTAAAGTATGGTAGAATTCAGAACTTAAACCACCCAGTCCGTGGATTTCTTTGCTTGTTTGTTTGGATATTTCGATTGCTGGTTTTAACCCACTGGATAATATGAGTCTTATAAAATTATTCATGTCATATTGACCCAACCTTATTAGGTCATATAAACTTACAAATAAATAGAAAAACTCACTTTGGGGGTGAGAACATTATTATATATGTACTAATTCTCATCAGGGACCTATTATCTTGGCTATTCATGCTTATGGTTTTGCAGTGAGACCTAGGTATCTGGACTTAGGTCTTAGGTAGTGTTTCTTGAAATGGAAACCTTATCTCCTCTTTGTGAAGTAAGATTTGACTCTCTAAATCTTGCTATCTTGTTAGTTTATAAACCAATTAAAGTGAGCTTAAAGTTTCATTTGCTGGAAATTTGTGATATAAATTCTTCTTGATGGTTGGATTTAACCTACTAGTTTGGGCAAAAATTTAAAAACCCTCAAAGGGATTGAATATGTTTAGGTTCAGAGGAACTTGCCACAACTATGCCATATGGAAGGATGCTGTGGTCCAAGGCTGAAGGCCATTTTGAAATAGTCTATGAAGTATATTCTTTCCCTATCCATAAAAGCTTGAGCATTGGGTGTTCTAATTTTTGATCTTGACAACACTGACTCAGAGGTTATTGTTAACTTTCTGACAGAAATGATGGCTAACTCAAAATTTGCATTTATTTTACAAGATATTAATGATAGTTTTAATTGGCACATGACATTAAATTGACACAGAGAGAGCCTCAAAAACTGCTATACTGTTATTTTTTTTCAGGATTTCTTTATGATTTTGTGCTTTCTCCTTGGCCACTATGGACTACATTTTGTAAATTTATTTCTCTAATTTCTGTATTTTTATGGGTATATAAAAGACATTTGCATTTTTGCTTGATGACTTTTCTACTTTTCTTTAATTAGTATAAAAGTGATTCAGAAGGCAGAGGTTTTAGCTGGCTCCGTAATACCAATGTACACTTAGTTAAGCACCACTATGAGTATCAGTGTTTTCTCTAGAGAGGAAAATCTATCTTATTTTATCTTCAGTTGCAACAAAATTACTAAATATTGGGTCAGGCAGATGGTTCTGTAGATAAAGGCATATTTACACAGGCTTGATCATTTAAGTTTAATCCTCCAAGTTGGCAAGAGAGTACTGGCTGCATAAAGCCATCCTCTGACCTCTTACAGGTACTATTGCATGCCCATTCCTGCTTTTACACACAAATGCTCTCTACATAAATAATTAGCAAGTCAATCGAAACACTAAAGTGACAGGGAAAGCTCATAGGGACTCAACCCTACTCATAAAAACTACAGGCAAATAAAAAATGTTGAGAGTTGGAGAAATATTCTTCTCCTTGAAAGAGCACACCAATCAGTTATCTAACACCAAATTGTCAGCCCTGAAAACATACATACAAGCAACAGTATACAGACTGAGCAAGTTATATTTAGAAATATATTTGTTTATATATGTATTTGTATGTATATATATAAATTCATATAATAACAGTTAATTTAAAAAGATGCCATGAATCTGAAAGCTACACTTATGATATTACAACAATATGGTTGCTTAAACAAGATTTGAACAATGACAATATCAATGGATATGTTAACTTGGAAATGGGAGGAGAGTTATGAAAGTTTGAACTCCATGACAATGAATTAACCTCTCCCAGATATGAGCCTAACTAATTATTCAAATCAAGTTGGTCATCCTTGAAATAATATGCAACAAAAACTTATTCAGCAGTGTGTGTGTGTGTGTGTGTGTGTGTTGTGTATTAAAGGTAAAATAGGCCATTAATTTGAGAGTTGGGGGTTGTGTGGGAGGAGTTTAGAGGTAGAAAGGGAGAAAATAAAGCAATTCTATTTTAACTAATATGCATATTAAAGTCATGGGGCAGAAGCACATGCTATTAATCCCAGAACTCAGGAGGCGGAGTCAAGTGGTCCTATAGAGTTTAAGGCAGAGCAACAGTAAGACCCAGTCTCAATTACACACACATACACACAAACACACACATACACATAAACACACACATACAGTGTTACATTCTTTTGACTCATATATAGTGTATTGTCTAATTAAGCTTTAACATTTTTACCTTCAAGCATTTATTATTTCTTTATGTCAAAAAGTTTCAAAATTCATTCTAAATATTTTTATATTTTGTAGATTTTTTTTCCTCTTTGTTGAGGAACCCAGCCAGCTCCCCCAAAAATACATGGGAACTTACTTTTACTTATGAATGCCCGGTCTTAGCTTTGCTTATTTTTAGCCATCTTTTCTTAACTTAAATTACTTAATCTGCCTTTTGCCTCTGGGCTTTTACCTTTCTCTGTTTACATTTTTTCTATTCTTCTTATTTTGTGCCTGGTTGTGTTGTGTCCTTTTTCTTCCTGTACTTGCTCCTCCTTTTTCTCATTCTTTTCTTTCTATTTATTCTCTCTGCCTGGTATCCTCACTTATTTCTCTTTCCTGACTAGCTATTTGTCATTCAACTCTTTATTAGACCAATCAGGTAATTTAGTCAGGCAAGGCAACACAGCTTTACAGAGTTAAACAAATGCAACATAAAAGAATGCCACATATTTCATCATTAAACAAATATTCCACAGCATAAATGAAGTTACACATGTTCAGCTAATGCTCCACATTTTTTTTAATATTTTGAGATTATAGTATAACAACCCTCTCTTCCTTTTCCCTTCTAAAAATCCTTCCATACATCACTCTCTGCTCTCTTTAAAATTCATGTCCTCTTTTTTAATTAATTGTTTTTACATGAGCATATGTATGTGTATATGCACATACTTTCCTAAATATAACCCTAAATATAACCTGCTTAGCCCATAATGTGTGTGTGTGTGTGTGTGTGTGTGTGTGTGTGTGTGTATAAGTTAGCTGTATTGAGCAGGATTTTTTAAAGAGAAAAAAAATTATAGAATTTAATTTGCATGTATATATATGTAAAAGAGATTTATTAGAGTAGCTTAAAGACTGTGATCCATCTAGTTCCAACAATTGTCTTCAAATCCTGTGAGAATATAAACATATACAGACAAATATAATAGGTAAGGCCTCTCTTAGTGGGAATGGATTTGAACTATATCTCAGCCAATTGCTGGGTTAAAACTATTGTGAATAAGGGGTTCAATATATGCTCATTTCTATATATAATAAAATACAAAGTTTCTGTCTATTGTCAAGACACTGATTCACACCATACTTAGCTCTGTCAAAAAGCTTACAAGTTGTTAGCAATGGTTTTGGTGACAGCTAAATCCATATCACATACTCCTCTGGTCATGGCATTTTTATAGTTTGTTAAAGATGTTTGTCATGTTTATCACAAAGCTGAGAAAGGATAGCCCCCACAGCTTTGGTATAACCCTTCATCTACAGCTGTTGTTTTCTTAGGAGTCCATGAGTCATCCTAAAGTTAGTTGAAAAGGTCCATTTCAATGGTCTTACGACAAACCATTGTGAAATCATTTCTAATCATTCTCTTTATGATTGTATTATGATGGTGTCAATAAAGGACCACTTTGTCTCCTCCAGAAAGAGCATAGTACTTTCATGAAGGATGAAGAACTTTGATTTTGTGTTTTAACTAAAGAATTGTACCTCTTGCTTATAATATGTACCTCTTAAATTCTAGGTAGTGTCTCAGCATGTCTACTGACAAGGCATTCACATTTCTGTAAGTGTAGTCTCCATATGCCATCATTAACCTCTTGGGATCTTTCCAGGCACAGAACATGTTCCATCAACAGAACAGTAGGTGCTATATCTACAATAGTAATTTTGGAAAGCTGTCTTCAGAGTAATGAAGCCCTATAATTTGTTATGGAAAATATTCCACACAGTACTGGCTAATTCTCAACTATGTGAGCTCTGACTTCAACAAAATCTTCATTACCTTTAACTTCAGCTCAATATTAATAAGGACAATTAAGAGATTTATATTTTTTAGGTTGCATTTTAAACTCTGCTTAAAAGAAATCAGAACACTTCTCTTGCAACCTGAACCTTCTTCTGCTCCAGGTTAGGATTTGTTCACTGAATTACATAAATTTCTTTTACACTATTAACTATGAGAGATGTAGCTGTGTAGAAAAGGTTGGGTGGCAAATTAAGTACATAAACATACATAGATGGCTTTACTTTTTTCAGAAACTGAAGTCATTAGGGTCATTGAGATGGTGATCTTACAATTGTCCATATCCTGTGTCATGATAAAGTCCACTAATATTATTGCTACTGGTCAAACAACAAGGAATTTTAAAATTATGCCTCTACCATCTGCACTGACAACCTGCTATAATGTTGTCTATGTCACAAGTACTGATCCTTACAGCTAGAGCAATCATCTGACAGACACTAATGCTATTCACAAGCTTAGGTAATATAAAAATGATTCTATGTTCCAAAGAAGGAGCATCATGAGATAATTTAGCTCATATCATCAGCCAAGGCCAATCAGTTGAGCTGACCTTCTGCAGAATATAACACTTTTTACCTCAGAAAAAATATCCCAGTATATGATCAACATAGTTGTTTTTATACTATTTAAAAATGTTGTTCAATTATTATTCCATAAGCTATTGATTGTGTTATAATATTCTACAATCAACCTCAAGAAACTTTTTAAATAAAAATAGCCACTTTTAAATAGCTACTTGTGCAGGACATATTAAGTAAGGTTTGACTTACAAAAGTAAAATAACAAAATTAATTTTGAGAGAAAATTAAGATTCTCCTCACAGCCTCATAGCTTTCTTCTTTAATCATAGTGAAGACACTATCAGTGAAAAGAAAATCTTTGCATTATTTCCAAGTTTCTTTCACTGTCAGTCACTGTGACAAAGTGCAGACCAGGGTAACACAATGATTAATCACTCGAGACACAGAGTTTTTATGTGACTGTTCATGATTTTCAATAGATTTTGTCTGGAAATACCACAGATAGACATTGAGAGGTCCACTCATGAAAAAAGTCAGGAATTGGCATTTTAAGGAACTTGTGATGTAGAGTTAAAGTTTAGAGGTTTTGTTTGTTTATTTGTTTGATTTTCCCACCTGTTCATGTTGCAACTCTTTCAGTTGCTTTTTAGCATATTTGTACCTTCCAAATCCATTCTTGTCATCTCCTGATGAAATGAGGTTGGTCTTCAGAACACAGAGAGAAATGGAAATAGCAAATAATTCCTTATGTCATTTTAACCTCTGAAATAACATAGACTCTATTTATTCATTAGCCTTGAAAAATCTACCTTCTTTGTTATTACTTTTAGCTGATTACATCTTCCCAACCAAATGTTGCATGATAAATAAATATATAGTTCAATGTAAATGCACCTTCAGTAACTTCCTGGTTGGTAGAAAGCTTGTCAGTAAGCAGTGCCTCAAATTTATTTTCTGAGTAAAAATGTTGTAGCTTTCTGATTATTATTCACAAAGTTATCTTTTTGAGTTATTTCTCCTCTTGTACAGTATTCATGATAGCAGTTTGATACTTTAGCAGTTTCAAGGTTATCATGTGATTGAAAGCCCTACTGCTTACTTCAAAGTATAACATATACAACTGTGCTGTTATCCATCTGAGCAGTATAATAGGTTTTGGTAATGCCTTTCATGAAGTGCTGATTTAGAAGGGTAAGTCTAACTTTTGAGGCTATTTATCTGTCTCTGGTTAAGAAAGTGTTGAATCAGTGAAAACACCAGATAAAGAAAGACTTTTTGTGCTATTTAAAATAAAAGATAAACCAACTTTTATTTCTCTGTTGAAAAGATCAAGAGCCATAATCTGTGAATTCCCAAGAAATAACAATCAGAAAGCCAAGTTTATCTAGTCTTTTGATAAAGTTAGGCTGTAGTAAATGTTAGAAGAAAGCAGTAGACTTGTAGACTGTGACAATTAAACTGGAAGAAAATACTCAGTGATAGGGGAATAGGTTTTACTAAAGTAAAAATACACAAAAGTTAACTAAATCACAATTATGCCAGGATGTAAAAATAAATCATTTCTTATCCTGCCACCACATTTCTCTATTCACACATCAAATTTAGTTGTAGAGAATGGCTGCTTGAGTGAGTTTAGAGGACAGCATCTGTTTAAGTAACAGATGTCTGTGTCACCAAGGTGCTATATTCTCACTTTTTATATATGGGAAAATTGCTTCTGAAAGAGTTTAATTGTCTTTATGCAAATGAAAACATCATATTCTTCTCCTTAAAGGGTTTCTTGTCCTGATGTGGATCCACCACAACCATAAATGAACTGAACCTCATCAATTTGTTTTTGTATCTGATGGAGTTTCATGTGCATTGCTAATTATGCATGAAATGAGGTTTGGAATTGCAAACATACTTGCTTTAATTTAACAAGTCCCACCAGGTTAAAGTCAGTTTAAAGGGGTAAGAGGTAATGCTGACCTCTTACCAAGATAATTCCTGGCTCTGACACTAGAAGAAACCACACCATGGGCTAAAATCACCCTCCTTTTGACAGCTCTAAGTGGAAAGAAGGGGTGACTTGTGGACTGACTTTAACTTTCATTCCAATTTGTTTTATTTAGAGCTAAAAGAAAGTGAAGCTTACAAAAAAAGAAGAAAAAAAAAATCTTAAAGTTACAAGGGAAATTTACCATTTAAACTATATGCTATAGGCAATGAAACAGGAAATATGTATAAAGTATGTCTCTATTTCTGCTGCATATCAAAGTGTAATGGCTGCCTTTGAATATCTTTGCATTTATGCAGTAGACCTTAAGTTGAAGTATTTAGTTTTGCACTAGAATGTCCTACCTTTTAAAAGTAAAAAGTAGAAAAAGGAAGTTAGATGTGTTGGCATATACCTTTACCCTCAGCAGTCTGGCAATAGAAAGAGGATGAAAGCCAGTGGAAGACAGTCTGGCTCTTCAGGTAGTTAAAGAGCACTTAGATACAGGGTGATGCCTTTTCTTAGGGAATTAAAGCTAAAAGCACAAAATAGACAACAATCTAAAGCCTCGTGGAACAGACAGATAGGTAATTCAGAGATATCAAGAGATTAAAGTCTCACTTCTACAAAACTACAAAAGAAATTCTGAAGTTAGAAAAATTTTTGTTCATCACCACAACATTGTCAGCTGTGTGTTATTGAAAGATTTTGTTCATATGACTACTTAGTCTATCATTAATATGATTAATTAATTCTGGAAAAATATTGTGAAAAGAAATATGTCAAAGTTTGAATAATTTGTGAATTTCTGTGAACCAATGATTTCCAAGTCACCAATACATGGTGCTAGAAAGTCATACAAAAACATATAATTCAAGTACAAGATGAACTGTTGTGTTACAATGCAACATAGTACACAGAGTACCTTCATATTATTTCTAATTCTATATATGACTAACCTTCAAGAAGGAATTAGTTGAATTGAGGTGTTCTATCAAAAAGAATGTCAACTATAAACATAAAGATGGTTATGACTATTTTTGACATTTTTGATTCATAATGTTTTCTAAGGCTATACTTTGGATATGCTTGTATAAACACTAAACAAGTTTGTGCATATAAAAACAGATATGAGATTTTAGTTATTATCTATTAAGCCAAACAGTAATAAGATATAATTTTATAAAATCCTCAAAACTATTGGACTGGTTGACTTATAAAATAAACCTAAAAAACTTCTCCATTAGTCAGAGTTCCTTGGAGAAACAGAACTGAATACATCCCATTAGTGTGTGTGTGTGTGTGTGTGTGTGTGTGTGTGTGTGCATGTGCATGCATACACATGTGCAAAACATATGGAATTTATTAAAGTGGCTTACAGGTTATGGTCCAACTATTACAACAATGGCTATCTTCCAATGGAAAGTCCAAGAAAACAGTAGTTATTCAGTCCATGAAGCTGGATGTCTCTTCTGATCTTCAGTATATGCTGGAATCTTGAAGAATAAATTGGGACATAACAGATATTGAGGAGATCCAGAGAAATCTTAGATTATAACTCAAAAATGTGTATATCACAAAACTGGAAAATTTAAAAAAATGGCCAATTTCCTTGATGGGTACTATATCCTAAAATTAAATCAAAATCACGTACACAATTTATTTATTTTTTGTTTTTTGAAAATCAATATCAAAGTTTATATAAACAAGCAAAACATTCAGGATAGCTAAAAATACAGTAATAAAACTTCTCTATTTTGTAAAATACACAAAACATAAAAGACAAAATCTAGAGCTCTTCAAGCCAAGTTAGGCTCAGCTACAGATGAAGAAAGCACAGTAGGTCAAGCTAATACCCAAGGATGCACTATGGCCACCACAAATTTCTTCTAAGCAACCCTTCTACAGTCAAATCAGAAGGGTTTGTGTGTGTGTGTGTGCTTAAATTACT
Source organism: Sigmodon hispidus (assembly GCA_004025045.1). NCBI lineage: Eukaryota > Metazoa > Chordata > Mammalia > Rodentia > Cricetidae > Sigmodon > Sigmodon hispidus. The sequence continues at coordinate 131,866 of PVIH01003258.1, read as the reverse complement.
TTATTCACCCATCATCTTTCAATGAAATAAGAATGTTTTTGCTCTGAACAATGTGACCCCATGTTGTCTGAGGCATAGTGGGGCTTAGGTGGCTTCAGACAGCAAAGATCCCAGGCTCATCATGGAGGGCCAGATGAGCAAGTTCCAGCCTCTGCCCCACCCCTGCCTCCCAGGGACCTCATTCCAGAGGCCAGAGCCTGGATTTGACCTCATGGACAGGCCTGCCCTGGACCTGGCCTGAGAGAAGCCTTACCAGCAGTCCCAGGGGACACATCACAGACATCCAGGCCCCACCTTCAAGGCAGGCTTTATCATTGCAGAGGGAAGATGTCTCTCTGAACAGCATGACTCTGTGTTGTACGAGACAGACTGGAAGTTAGGTGGCTTCAGACAGCAAGGATCCCATGACTTTACCAGAGCAAGAAATCTTGCAGTCTCCAGAGCAGACAGGAGACACACAACTGTGAATACATGTTTGTTATTTAATAAATCCTGGGATACCAGAGACTACCCAGTCAAATCCTAGGCAGACAGCTCAGGTAATCCTTGATCCTTGAATACAAGAATAAACAGCTGAGTCAATCACATACACCTTGAACACAAGGATAAACAGCAGAGTCAATCACACACACCTTTAATCCCAGCACAGGGAAAGCCAGGAGTAGTAACCAACATTCTTTATCCCATAACTCTACAGACAAAACTTTTTCTGTTTCTATGAGTTCAAGGCTACATGTCTTTAGTCCTAATATGATGGAATATGGTATATAAGGGCTCACAGAAACCAAGCAGACAGAAGTGACTGGCAGAAGTGACAGGTAGAAGTAACCAGGAGTGAGGCTGAGAAAGTTGCAAGCCAGCTGGGTGAGAACTGACTGTGATGCTTCCTCTCTCTGATATTTTAGCCTTCCCCCAATATTTGTCTCTGAGTCTCATTCATGATACTACATTTTATGCTCAACTTTGGGACACAAATTCCACCCCCCAAAAAAGCCACTTAACCGGCCAGAACTTACATGTGACCAGAGGAATAATTATCAGCTGGTTAGGCTGTTGAGTTAGCCTCCAGCTTTAGGCAGAACTGGCCACACATATTTCTGTTTCACTTTAGTCTGGGTAAGTTTTTTCAGACAGTGGCCTCTTTCTCCTGGTGGGTTGCAGGTTCTTTCTCTTTCTGAACCCCTCCTTGGGCTGCTATCACATTAGGGCACTGCCCCACTTCACAACCATTTGAATTGACTCTCACAACTAAATTGGTGAGTACAGCAGATTTTTTTTTTTTAAAAAAAGGTGGGAATTTGTTTAAGGCAAAGGAAGGTGCTTAGTCTTTCTGTGATCTTTCTCTAGACAATTTGATATTAGAACCAGTAAAGGAAAAGATAAATAAAGTAGATGGAATATTTTTTGTTCTTTGACTTCTGTTTTATTATTGAAGAAGTCAATTAATGTGAATGCTAAAAAGAAAAGTCTTTAAAAAGGAGCTCAAAGATATTCAAACACAGAGGAGTATAAAGAACAGACCTCAGCAATATCATGTAAAGCTACAGAAAAACAGCCTAAGTTTATCAGACAGCCAACACTAATATACCCAGTAACCATTAAAAGATTAAAAGAGGGTAGAGATATTATATAAGTTCACTGGGCTCCTATAGATATACTAGAATTAAAAAGGGTTAAAGATGTGATTGTGACATATGGGATGCATTCACCATTTGTAAAACAAATGTTGAATTCCTGGTTTTCTTGTAATCAGATAACCCCTAAGGATGGGTTAGATATGGTTACTGCTGTTTTGGAACAAGGGCCACTTTTACAATGGAAAACATGGTGGAAGGGGGAGGCTAAAATAATAGAACAAAGAAGCAGAGCCAGGGGCATAGAAGTCTCCCAAGACTAACTTCTTGGGGAAGGAGATTATTCTGATATTGAAAGGCAATCCCTATGCAATTCACACACTTTTGATTTGTGTCTCAGGGCTGCACTAAATGCTTGGGATGAGATAGAAGTAGGAAATAAAAATTGAATCATGCACAAAAATAATACAAAGTCCAATGGAAACTTTTACAGACTATTTGTAAGGATTATCTGTAGCAGTAAATAGGATAGTACTGGATATGAAAGCAAGGTGAATAATAATTGAATCCCTGGCATTTGAGAATGCTAATACACAATGTAAAAAATAATAAGACCATTAAAAGCAAGGTCAGCACCCTTAGAGGATTGGATTCATGAAACAATTAATGCAGATTCTTATGAAGGTAATGATAATTGGGTAGGAGAGGTTATTTCTAGAGGTATAAGAAAAAGGCAAAATGTTAAATGTTGTAATTGTAGAAGGCAAGGTCATAAACAAAGAAATTGTAATCAAGGTGTTCCTAGAAACATTGCCTTTGTAACAAATAATCACAAGAGAACACCCATCTCTCCTGGAGTATGCAGGAGGTGTGGAAAAGGTAGACACTGAACTAAAGAATGTTGGTCAACAAGAGACATGCAAAGTAACCTGCCTTTGGGAAACACACAAAGGGGACTTTCAAAAGTCCCCATATCCAACCCAGTGCAGTCTTACCCTGCTATGGTGGAGGATACACCTCCCCAGAACAATTAAAGAAATTAAAACCTATTATTAAAAAACATACTATACTAAGTGAGAGAATCTATAGAAAAAGAAAGAAATTCAGGAAAAATTATAAAAAAAAATTCAGGCAAATGTCTATTAATGAACAAAGGCCAAAAATAAACATACAAATAAATGATGTTATTATTGAAGGTTTATTGGACACAGGGTTGGATTTATCAATAATTTCACCAGAGTCATGACATGCAAGTTGACCCTTCAGGAGGTAAATGTTTAATTTTGGGGGACTGGGTCTTTATCCCAAGTAAAACAAGTGCAAAATGGCTTGAGTGTATAGGACCAGAAGGACAGAGAAGAATATTAAAGCTATATGTGGTAAACCTTGCTATAAATTTATGGGGATGAAATTTATTACAACAATGGAACACACAGATTAACATTTCTCCAAACCCAGAAATAAATCATAAACTAACACATTTCTAGGAGAAATATTAGTAGGTATTATGCAAAACACTCACAAACTATTCAAGCTGTGCAAAAATAAGGCACAACAGCTGTTTAGCTGTTAATCTTTCAAAGACACTCACAGTACTACCTTTAAGATGGCTAGCAGATAAGCCTGTATGGATTAATCAATGGCATTAACAAAAGAGAAATTGCAGGCCTTAGAGCAGCCAGTGCAGGAGCAGTTAAATGCTCAGCATATAAAAGAATCAACAAGCCTTTGGAACTCTCCTGTATTTGTCATTAAAAAGATATCTGTAAAGTGGAGTATGTGATAGATTTAAGGGCAAAAAACAAGGTGATCCAGCCAATGGGCTCTCTACAGTCTGGAATTCCTTTGCCCTTTCTTTTACCAAAAGAATGTCCCACTATAGTTATCAATTTAAAAGACTATTTGTTTATAATACCCTTAAAAGAAGATAAAGGAAGATTTGCCTTTACAATGCCCACTTATAATAATTCTCAGCCTGTAAATAGTATCAGTGGAGGGTCCTCCCTCAAGGAATGCTGAATAGCCCTATGTTATGTCAACATTTTGTACAAAAGCCAACAGAAAAATTTGCAATAAATCCCCAAATTCCATAATATACCATTATATGAATGACATCCTATTGGCAGATTCAAACACTGATACTTTAGAAAAAATGTTTGAGGAAGTGAAAACAAATTCTGCCTGCTTGGGGATTATAAATAGCCCCTGAAAAAATACAAAGGGGAGATTCCATTAATTATTTAGGTTATAAAGTGGACCTTAAAAATTAGACCCCCAAGGTACAAATCAGGAGAGATAGATTAAAGAGCTTCAATGATTTTCAGAGATTACTAGGAGATATTGCCAATTTACAAACCACTATTGGAATAAAAAATGATAAACTAGATAATTTGTTTAAAACCTTAAATGCTGATAAGGACTTAAATAGTCCAACAAAGTTGTCACCTGAAGCTGAGAGAGAATTGGCTTTGGTAGAAAATAAATTACATGATGTACATGTGGATTATATGGATCCAGACCTTAATTGCATCCTAGTTATCTTGCCCTCTAATCATTCCCCTATGGGAATTTTAATGCAAAGGGAAAATGTTATATTGGAATGGATATTTCTAACACATACACTGAGTAAAAACATTAAAGACATTTGTGGAAAAGATTTCTGATTTGATCTTTAAAGGAAAGTTAAGACTTCATCAATTAACAGGAATGGACTCAGCAGAAATTGTTGTACCTTTAACTAATGAAAAAATTGACCAATAATGGGTAGAAAATGAACCTTGACAAAGAGCCTGCAGTAATTTTTTGGGAGATATTAACAACAAACACCCTCAAAGAAAAAGAACTGAATTTTTAAGAAAAATTAATTAGATTCTTCCTTGTGTTGTACAGGATAAACCAATTACTGGAGCTCCCAGATTTTATACTGATGCAAATAAATCAGAAAAAGCAGGTTACAAATCATAAAATAGAAGTAAAGTGACTCAAAGCCCTTATAATTCTGTTCAAAAGTCAGTATTATATGCTATTGTGATGGTATTAATGAATTTTACCCAAGCTCTCAACATAGTCACTGACTCTCAGTATGCAGAAAGAGTTATTTTGCACATTAAAACTGCTGATTTTATTAACGATGAGTCAGAATTAACTTTATTATTTATTTGATTACAAGAAATAATCAGGAATAGAGATCATCCCATCCATATAACACACATTCTATCCCATACAGTTCTGCCAGGTCCTTCAGCACAAAGTAATGATGAAATTGATAAATTATTTATAGCAAATGTGCTAGAGGCCTCAGAGTTTCATTAAAAAAATACATCAATAGTAAGGGATTAAAAAAAAGATTTCTCCATCATAGGCAACAAGCCAAAGAAATCATAAAAAGATGTCCCACCTGTTCCTTTTATATCCAAACTCCATTACCATCAAGGAGTAACCCAAAGGTATACATAGAAATAAAATCTAGCAGATGGATGTATTTCATTTTATAGAATTTGGAAAATTAAGATATGTACATCATACAATAGTTACATTTTCAGAATTTCAATGGGAAACTGCTTTGAGTTCAGAAAAGGCTGATTTTGTAATCACACATTTGCTAGAAGGTATGACCATCATGGAAATACCTGTAGAGATTAAGACAGACAATACTCTAGCATATGTCTCTAGTAAAATAAAACAATTTTTGCATATCATAATATAAAGCAAATTACAGGAATACCTCATAATCCTACAGGCAAGTAGTCATAAAGAGATCAAATTGAACACTAAAGGAGATGCTAAATAAACACAAAGGAGAATCAAAGACCCTTGAAATAGACTATCTAGTGCTTTATTAACTTTGAATTTTCTCAATGCTAATGAGAAAGGAACAACAGCTGCTGAAAGGCACTGGACTATAGAAAAAATGGATGAGCTAAATCAGCCCATTTATTTCAAAGATGTACTGACCTCAGAATGGAAGCCAGGCTATGTGCTTTGCTGGGGAAGAGGTTTAGCTTTTGTTTCTACAGGTGAAGAAAAGTTATGGGTACAATCAAAATTAATAAAGACTTGAATTGCACCTGAGAAACTTTATAAAAATAAGAATTGATGGCTCATCTACCCATACTAAAATTCTTACAAGTTGTAAGAAAAGACAAAGGGTTGAGGCAGGTTTTTGTTCTGTCTTTACAGAAAGCCAGAAATACCCATCTTCAAGAAGTTAAAAGACGTTCAGCACCTAGACATGTACAACAAAAGGGAGGCTATCCAGAAAAATTCAGAAGCAAAAGATTATCACATCTGTTTATACCAATGCACTCTATGTGGTAAAATCTTTCTTCTTAACCTATATCTTTAATTACAAGATAAGTTGAAGTTTCACCTAAATTATAAGTTGAAGCTGGCTTTGGAGTTGGAGTATGGCTCTCTCCTTCTCTAAACCTAAGCATGCTTGTTAAAGGAAAAGGCAAAATCTCTGTATCATATCAGAAGAGCCACCTGATATGGGACAGAAGAATGACTAAAAAGAAGGGACAGTTCTATTGTCACTAATTCTATTATGAATAAAGATGTATGCATTTAGCTTCCTGAATATTGTGTTAGGTTTAGTCTTCTTTCAGTTTTCTGCAGTGATTCATGACAAGGCCTAATTGTGAACTGGAAATATCCAAAAGGAAGATAGGGCCCCACAGCTAGGATCTCACATGGACTATGACAAAGGCAGACAAATACCAATCAAAGATCAGATTTGGACTACAAACAACTCAGTACATTTTCAAGGTGGCTAGCTGAGATGAACCAGCTTCACAAACTACTCTAGCCTGGAGTAGCACAGGGAAAGCCAGGGGCGATAATCAATATTCTTTATCCCATAACTCCAGAGACAGAACTTCTTCTGTTTCTGTGAGTTCAAGGCTATACATTTTTAATCCTAATATGGATGGGATAGGGTATATAAAGGCTTGTAGAAACCAGACAGACAAAAGCAACTCGCAGAAGCAGCAGGCAGAAGTGACCAGGAGTGAGGCTGAGAAAGTTGCAAGACAGCTTAGTGAGAACTGACTATGGTGCTTCCTCTCTCTGATATTTTAGCCTTCCCCCAATATTTGACTCTGAGTCTCATTTGTGATACTACACACAACCCCTGTAGGAACAACAGACTAAGATTCCACTAAGACCTGACTAGAGTGAACCAAGGAAGAAATAGACAGGTACCAGTGCAAGAATACATATAACAATATAAAGAACAACAAGGCATGACCAGAAGAAGCTGATGTCTCTATAACACCTAGACTAGAACAGAACAATTAAGAGGAAACAGAGGGAAACAACAATACAAACACCCTTATGAAGATTATAGAAACCTTAAAAGAAAATATGAAAAAGTCCCTTAAAGAAGTAAAAGGAAAAAACAAATAAAAAATTTGGAAGAGATAAACAAATCCTTGAAAGAAAACCAAAAAAGAGAAATCCAAGAAATTAAAGAATCATTTCAGAAACTAAAAATTGAAATAGAAACAATACAGAAGGCAGAAAACGAAGAAAGAATGAAATACAGAATCTGAACAAATGATCTGGAACTACAGATGCAAGCATAAACAACAGAATCAAAGAGATGGAAGAGAGAATCAAAGGGGTGGAAGATTCAATAGTGGAAACAGATAAATAACTCAAAGAAAACACCAAAACCAAAAAATCTGTAACACAAAATGTTCAGGAAATTTGAGGTACCATGAAACACAAACCTGAAAATAATGGGACTAGGAAAAGGAGAAGAATACCAAATCAAAGGCACAGATAATGTATTCAATAAAATCATAGAAGAAAACTCTCCCAACCTAAAGAAGGAAATGCTTATGAAGATACAGGACACTTACAGAACAAAAAAAAACAGAGAGAGAGTATTCAAATTAAGAGAATCAGAAATGAGAAGTGGGATATAACAATAGACCCCCCTCCAGGAAATTTAGAGAATTATCAGGTTATACTTTGAAAATCTATATTCTACTAAAATGGAAAACTTAAAAGAAATGAACAGCTTTCTGGACAATTACCAATTACCAAAATTAAATAAATAATAGATTAAAGACCTAAACAGAGTTGTAACACCAGGGGTGATAGAAACTGTTATAAAAAGCATCCCAAATTAAAAAAAAAACAAAACAAAACAAACACTGGTTCTATATGGTTTAACTGCAGAATTCCATCAGACATTTAAATAAGAACTAATACCAATACTCAACAAACTGTTCCAAACAGTTGACACTGAAGGAATGCTGCCAAAGTCTTTTTATGAGGCCCCAATCACTGATACCCAACCCACTCAAAGATTCAACAAAGAAAGAGAATTACAGACCAGTCTTCTTCATGAACATTGATGCCAAAATTCTCAACAAAATTTTTGCAAACTGATTATAACAACAGATAAAAAAAGTTGTTCACCATGATCAAGTAGGCTTCATCCCAGAAATTCAAGGATGATTCAACATTTGAAAAACTTTAATGTCATCCATTATATAAACAAATTGAAGGAAGAAAACCATATGATCATCTCCTTAGATGCTAAAAATGCCTTTGACAATGGCCAACACTCCCTTATGATAAAAGTCCTTGGAGAGATCAGAAATACAGGGAAAATAACTAAATATAATGAAGGCAATTTACAAAAAACCGATAGCCAACATCAAACTAAATGGAGAAATACTCAAAGCAGTTCCATTAAAATCAGGAACTAGACAAGGCTATCCTCTCTCCCCTTATCTATTCAATATGGTTCTCAAAGTTTTAGCTGAAGCAATACAAGAACAAAAGGAGATGAAGGGGATACAAATTGGAAAAGAAGAAGTGAAACTATCACTCTTTGCAGATGATATGATTGTATACATAAGTGACCCACAAAATTCTAGCAGCTGAGAAACACCTTCAGCAATGTAGCAGGATACAAGATTAACTCAAAGAAATCAGTAGCCCTCCTATATACTAAAGATAAATGGGCTGAAAAAGAAATAAGGGAAACATTACCCTTTATAATTGCTGCAAATAGCATTAGATACCTTGGTGTAACTATAACCAAAGAAGTAACAGATCTATTTGATAAAAACTTTAAATCATTGAAGAAAGAAATTGAAGAAGATATCAGAAAATGGAAAGACCTTCCATGCTCCTGGATGGGTAAGATCAACATAGTGAAAAGGGCAATCTTACCAAAAGCAATCTACAGATTCAATGCAATTCCCATCAAAATCACAACACAATTTTTTATAGACCTAGAAAAAACAATACTGAATTTCATTTGTAATAACAGGAAAGCCAGGATTTCCAAAACTATTTTGCTCAACAAAAGAACCTCTGGAGGCATCACCATCCCTGACTTCAAGTTATACTATAGAGTTACAGTAATAAAACAGCCTGTTACTGGCATTAAAAACAGAGTTATGGATCATTGAAGTCTAATTGAAAACCCAGAAATTAACCCACACATTTATGAACAACTGATTTTTAACAAAGAGGTAAAAAATATTCAGTGGAAAAAAGATAATATCTTGAACAAATGTTGTTGACATAGCTGGATGGTAGAGTGGAATTAGAGGTAAGCAAATTCCAGCTCCTAGGCTACCAGTCTAAAGAATTCCTCTCTAGGGCCAGGGTCAAACACAAGGTCCTGATCTCAGACTCTTGCTAGTAGACAGGCCCTAGATTTTAGCTTGGAGCGGCCTCCTCCAGTGACCCCTAAAATAAGGGACCTCACATGGCCAGGCCCTGCCTCTAGGCTAAACTGCATCATCAGAGAAGGACTGAAGTCTTTGATACTCAGACCCTTGTCCAGAGCAGTCAGAGATCGTGCAGACCCCTTGCTCAAAGCAGACAAGTTACACACAAGCCCTCTAGATATAACTGATTAGCAGCTGACTAAGTGTGAACCACTGAGCAATGAGCAGTGCCCATGCAAGAATACATAAAACTATATAAAGGACAACAAGGCAACGCCAGAAGAAACTGATGGTTCTACAACACCAAGACCTGAACAGAGCAATGAAGAGGAAACAGAATGAAGCAACAGCAAAAGCACCTTTATGGAGATTATTGAAGCCTTAGGAGAAATATAAAAATTTCCCTTAAAGAAATAAAAAAAAATACAAACAAAAAATTGGAAGAGATGAAAAAATCCTTGAAAGAAACCAAGAAAATGAAAACCAAAAAATAAAAGAAATATTCTAGAAACTAAAAATTGAAATAGAAGCAATAAAAGAGGCACAAAGTGAGGCACGGGTAGAAATAGAAAATCTGAGGGAAAGAGCTGGAACTACAGATATAATCATAATCAACAGAATCCAAGAGGAAGAGAGAATATCTGGAGTGGAAGACTCAATAGTGGAAATAGATACATCAGTCAAAAAAATAGATACATCAGTTAAAAAAAATCACTAAAACCAAAAAAGCCATAACACAAAATTCAGGAAATTTGGGATACCATACAAAGACCTAACCTGAGAATAAATAATAGGAATAGAGGAAGGAGAAGAAAACCAGCTCAAAGGCACAGATAATATAGTCAATAAAGTCATAACAAAAACTTTTCTAACCAAAAGATAGAAAATGCCTATAAAGATACAATAAGCTTACAGGACATCAAAAAGATTTGACCCCCCAAAAAATCTGCTTGCCACATAGTAATCAAGCCAAAAACCATACAGAACACAGAAAATTCAATGGAAACAATGAAAGCAAGAAAGTCCTGGTCAGAAGTTATATAGACACTAAAAGAGCATGGCTGCCAACCTAGACTACTATACCCAGCAAAACTATCAATCACCATAGATGGAATAAACAAGATATTTCATGACAAAGTCAGACTTAAACAATACCTGTCTACAAATCCAGGCCTTCAGAAAGCTTTGGGTGAAAACTCCAGCCCCAGGATCCCAGTTACAGCCATGAAACCAAAAATAATCAATAATCCCACACAAGAAAAGCCCCAAGAAAGGAAATACAAACAAGCTACCAAAAGTAACAGGAAATAACATAGTAAAAATGGCAATCTTACCAAAAGCAATGTATAGATTCAATGCAATTCCCATCAAAATCCCAACACAATTTTTTACAGACCTTGAAAGAACAATACTCAAATTCATTTAGAATAACAGAAAAGCCAGGATTACCAAAGCAATTTTGCTCAAAAAAAGAACCTAGAAGCCATCACCATCCCTGACTTGATGTTATACTATAGAGCTACAGTAATAAAAACAGCCTGGTACTGGCATAAAAACAGACTTGTGGATCAATGAAATCGAATTGAAGATCCCTACATAAACCCAAAAACCTATGAACACCTGATCTTTGACAGATAGCCAAAATACTCAGTGGAAAAAAGATAGTATGTTTAACAAATGGTGTTGGCATAGGTACATGGTAGTGTGTAGAAAAATACAAATAGATCCAAGTGTGTCACCCTGCACAAAACTCAAATCCAAGTGGATCAAAGATCTTAACATAAAACCAGCCACACAGAACTTAATAGAAAAGAAAATGGGAAATACTCTCCAATGCATTGGCACAGGTGACTACTTTCTAAATATAACACCAGTATTGCAGATATTAAGAACAACAATCATTAAGTGGGATCTCCTGACACTGAGAAGTTTCTATAAAGCCAAGGACACAGTCAATAAGACAAAACTACAGCTTATAGAATGGAAAAATATTTTTACCAACCCTACAAGTGACAGAGAATTGATCTCTGAAATTTATAGAGAGAATTCAAGAAACTAGAGCCCAAAACTTTGAATAACCAAATCAACAAATGGGGTTCAGAACTTAAACGGGAATTCTCAGCAGAAGAATTACAAATGGTTGATATGCACTTGAAAAAGTGCTAGACATCTTTAGCCATCAGAGAAATGCAAATCAAAACAACTTTGAGATACCACCTTATTCCTGTCAGTTTGGCTAAGGTAAAAGACACAGATGACAGCCTATGCTGGAGAGGTTGCAGAGCAAGGGTTACACTCTTCCATTATTGGTGCAAGTGTAAACTTGTTCAGCCACTCTGGAAAGCAGTATGATGGTTTTTTAGAAAACTAGGAATCAGTCTCCCCAAAGATCCAGCAGTGTCACTATTGGGCATATACCCTAAAGATGCACATTCTCACTCCAAAGGCATTAGCTCAACTATGTTCATAGCAGTATTATTGGTAATAGCAAGAACCTGGAAACAGCCTAGATGCCCCTCAACTGAAGAATGGATTAAAATGTGGTACATTTACACAGTTGAGTACTACTCAGTACTAAGAAAACATGGTTTCCTAAAATTTGCAGGCAAATGGGTGGATTTGGAGAATATCCTCCCTCCTGTGTGAGATCTCACAAACTGAGAAGAATAAGTAGGGGATATACTCACTCATTAGCGGATTTTAAGCAAAAACTTTCTTTTTTATTGAAAGATGATGGGTGAATAAAGTGATTTAAAGCACACACATACACAAAAAAACAACAAAAAAAAACAACTTCTGGTTTGTCTATACAAGGATAGCTTAGCAAAATTTGTGGAGGCCATAGTGCAAACATGCACATTAGCTGTGACCTACTGTGCTTTCTTTATCTGTAGCTGAGCCTAACTTGACTTGAGAAGCTTTAGATTTTATTTTCTATGTTTCTTGTATTTTAGAGAAAAGAGAAGTTTAATACTGTATGGGATTTTTTGTTATTTATTCTGAATGTTTTGCTTTTTTATATAATGTTTGATATTGACTTTCAAAAAACAATTAAAAATTTGGCTGGCGAAGACTCAACAAGCTAGTCAGCACATTTGATTCTCTGAGTACAAATGAGAAGGACCATATCTCCCTTTGGGCTTCCCTTGCTGGAGTGTTCTTAGACTGCCACTGCTTGATGTTTGTTCTACTGAAATCTACTTTAACAACAACAAAAACCCTTTGTTTCCCAATGTGTAAATAAGACTTTTCTTAGATACAAATGCATATGTCATTTTTTTAAAAATAGAACTATTGTTGAAATTACGTAGGTCAACTTCAAATCATTCTATAAAAAATATATTTTGGAAATTATTGTTTTGCTTTTATTTACAAAATCAATATGATTACAGAAATAAAAGTTCATGGATATCAGGTGCAAACTAAAAAATAAATAAATAAAAAGTAAAAATAGAACATAAAAAAACAGCAATGAAGAGTTGAGCTCCTGTCGGTTCCAGTTCCGGGAAGGGGTGCTGTCTGCAGAGTGTGTCCCAGTGCACTTTGGAGCAGGCAGGCATAAACTCTGCCTGTCATGGTCCCCCAGCTGCTGCTGAGGGAGGTTGCAGGGCTGCCACCCCGCCTCCAATTGGTCAAACAAAGAAAGATCGAAGACTTGAAATTCAGTCCCCTGCACAGTGCAGAAGTAGTGATTGGGCAGACCTTTTCCTCAGAGATCACAGGAGACACACAAGCCCTAGTGCCACAACTGACCAAGAGCCACCTAATTGTGAATCACTAAAGCCATGAGCAAACGCCAGTACAAAAACTTACATAATAATATAAAGAACAACAAGGTAACTCCAGAAGAAAGTTGTGATCCTACAAATACAAGACCTGAACTAAGCAATGAAGAGGAAACAGAAGGAAGCAACAGCAAAAATTCCTTTTTGATGATCAACGAAGCTCTCAAAGAAGATATGAAAAATAGCCTTAAAGAAATAGAAGAAAATCCAAACCAAAAAATGGAAGAGATGAACAAATCTATGAAAGAAACATACCAGGAACTAAAAGCTGAAATAGAAGCAATAAAAAAGGCACAAAATGAGGCAATAGAAAAAGATGGAAATAGAAAATCTGAAGAAAAAAGCTGGAACCACAGATACAAGCATAACAAACAGAGTTCAAGAGATGGAAGATAGAATCTCTGAAGTGGAAGACTCAGTAGCTCAAATAGGTATATCAGTCAAAGAAAATAGTACAACTAAAAATGCCATAACTCAAAATGTTCAAGAAATCTGGGACACCATGAAAAGACCTAATTGGAGAATAACAGGAATAGAAAAAGGAGAAGAATACCAGCTCAAAGGCACAGATAATGTTTTCAATAAAATCATAGAAGAAAACTTCCCTAACCTGAAGAAGGAAATGCCTATAAGGATAAAAGAAGTGTAGAGAACATCAAATAGATATGACCTCCCAAAAAAGTCAGCATGCCACATTATAATTAAGCCACAAAACATACAGAACAAAGAAAAAATTTGAAGAGCTGCAAAAGAAAATGGCCAACTTACATGTAAAGGCAGACCCATCAGAATAATGTCTGACTATTCAATGGAAACGATGAAAGCTAGAAGGGCTTGTTCAGAAGTTATACAGACACTAAAAGAGCATGGCTGCCAAACTAGAATACTATACCCTGCAAAATTATCAATCATCATTAATGGAGTAAACAAGATATTTCATGACAAAGTCAGACTGAAAGAATATCTATCTACCAATCCAGCACCACAGAGAGTATTAGAGGGAAAACTCCAACTTAAGGACCACAGACACACCCACGAAATCACAAACAATCAATAATTCTAGAGAAGAATACTCCAGAGAAAGGAAATACAAACATGTTACCAACAAAAATGGCAGGAAATATCAATCAATGGTCACTAATTTCCTTTAATATCAATGGTTTCAACTCTCCTATAAAATGTCACACACTAACAAGATGGATACAACAACAGAAGCCATCCTTCTGTTGCCTACAAGAAATACACCTCAACTGCAAGGACAGACACAGGCTTAGAGTAAAGGTTTGGGAAAAGATTTTCCAGTCAAATGGTCCTAAGAAACAAGCAGGGGTTGCAATCCTAATATCTAACAAAGTAGACTTTAATCTAAAAGCAATAAAAAGGGACCAAGAGGGGCACTACTTATTCATCACAGGAAAAATTGGTCAAGAGGAGATTTCAATCTTAAATATTTATACCCCTAATATAAGGGCACCTATTTATGTAAAAAAAACACTGCTTAACTCGAATCCCACATCAATTCTTATACACTAACAGTGGGAGATTTCAGTACCCCACTTTTAACCCTGGATAGGTCAACCAGAGACTCAACAGAGAAATAAGGAGTCTAAAAGAGGTTATGATGCAAATGGATTTAATAGATATCTACAGAAGCTTCCACCCAAATGCAAAGGATTATACATATTTCTCAGCTCCTCATGGAACTTTCTCCAAAATTGACCACATAACTGGTCATAAAACAAATATCAACAGATACAAAAAACATGAAATTAATCCCTTGTAACATATCGGACCACCAGCGCCTAAAGTTAGAGTTCAACAACATCAAAACCCAAAGAAAGCATACCAACTCATGGAAACTAAACATCACTCAGCTGAACCATCTCTGGGTCAAGGAAGAAATTAAGAAAGAAATCGAAGTCTTCCTAGAATTTAATGAAAATAGATCCACAGTGTATCCAAACTTGTGGGACACAATGAAAGCAGTCTTAAGAGGAAAATTCATAGTGCTAGATGCCTATATGAAAAATCTAGAGAAATCCCACACTAGAGACCTAACAGCTCAGCTGAAAGCCTTAGAACAATTAGAAGCAAACTCACCTAGAAGGAGTAAACGGCAGGAAATAATCAAACTTAGAGCTGAAATCAATACAATTGATACAAAAAGAACAATACAAAGAATCAACGAATCTAAGAGTTGGTTCTTTGAGAAAGTTAACAAGATAGATAAGCCCTTAGCCAAACTAATCAAAAAACAGAGAGAGGAGAGAGAGAGAGAGAGAGAGAGAGAGAGAGAGAGAGAGAGAGAGAGAGAGAGAGAGAGAGAGAGAGAGAGAGAGAGAGAGAGAGTTAGTTCAAATCAACAAAATCAGAAAAGAAAAGGGGGACATAACATCAGACCCCCAGGAAATACAGAGAGTTATCAGATCATATTTTGAAAATTTGTGTTCCACCAAAATGGAAAACCTAGAAAAAATGGACAGCTTCCTGGACAGGTACCATCTACTAAAATTAAAATAAGATTAGATTAATTACCTAAACAGGCCTATAACCCTTAAGGAAATTGAAGCTGTCATTAAAAACCTCCCCTAAAACTAATGCCCTGATCCAGATAGTTTCAGTGCCTAATTCTACCAGACATTCAAAGAAGAATTACTACCGTTACTCCTCAAACTATTTCACACAGTAGAAACTGAGGGAATATTGCCAAATTCATTTCATGAGGCCACAATTACCCTAATACACAAGCCACTCAAAGACACAACAATGAAGGAGAATTACAGACCAATTTCCCTCATGAGTATTGATGCAAAAATTCTCAAAAAAATTTTGGCAAACCGTATACAACAATGCATAAAAGATATCATCCACCATGACCAAGTAGGCTTCATCCCAGAAATGCAGGGCTGGTTTAACATACGAAAAACTGGAAATGTTATCCATCATATAAATAAACTAAAGGAACAAAACCACATGATCATATCCTTAGATGTGGAAAAAGCCTTTGACAAAATCCAACACTCCTTTATGATTAAAGCCCTGGAGAGATCAGGAGTACAGGGAGAATACCTAAATATAATAAAGGCGATTTTCAAGAAGCCGACAGCCAGTATCAAACTTAATGGAGAAAAACTCAAAGCAATCCCACTAAAATCAGGAACTAGTCAAGGATGTCCTCTTTCCCCTTATCTATTCAATATAGTTCTTGAAGTTTTAGCTAAAGCAATAAGGGAACGAAAAGAGATTAAGGGGATACAACTTGGAAAAGAAGAAGTGAAACTATCTCTATTTGCAGATGATATGATTGTATACATAAGTGACCCACAAAATTTCTCCAAGGAACTGCTACAGCTGATAAACACCTTCAGCAATGTAGCAGGATACAAGATTAACTCAAAGAAATCAGTAGCCCTTCTATACACTAAAGATAGAAGAGCTGAAAAAGAAATAAGGGAAACATTACCCTTCACAATAGCCACAAATGAGAAAGAACATGTAGAACTTGACTTTCTGGGCTGGAGTTACTTCACTGAATATAATATTTTTTGGGTTCATTTATTTATTAGTAAATTTTATAACTTCTTTTTACAGTAGGAAAGTCTTCCATTGTGTATGTGTACAACATTTTCATTATCTTTTCATCAGTTTAACTGTATATATGTTGTTTCTAATTTCTAGATAAGTTGAGGCGATCAATTATATATACTCAAATATATATAGTTTAGCAAGTATTTCTGTAATAGATTGCCAAGATTCCTTTAATAGATACCAAATTGTGACATAGCTGGTTCACATAGTAGATTTAATTTTAGCCTTTGTGAGATTTCTCCAAGTTGCTTTTCAGAGTAGCTAAACCAGTTTATAAACCCACGAAAAGTGAATGAGGGTTCCTCTTTCCACACATCCTCACCAACCAGCATTTGCTGTCAATATCTTTTGTTGATCTCAGACATTCTTATTGTGATGAAATAAAATCATAAAGTCTTTTATTTTGCCTTTTTGTAATTTCTAAAAATAATAAACTTTTAAAAAGATATTTCTTAGTTATTTTTATTTCTTCTTTTCAAAACTCTTTTAGGGCTTTGCCTATGTTTTATTCAAGAAATTTCAGCATTTTAGATTTCACATTGAAGTCTTAATCCCTTTAGAGTTAACTTTTATTCAATGTGAGAGATGCAGAGCTAATTTCATGTGGGCATTCAACTTTTCATAAAATCTTTGATATCATAAATTTATTTATTTATTTAACATTTAATTTTTATAGACCTATGTTTGAAGATATTCTCTTTTCTCTAGTATGTGTATTTGTCAAATATTAGATGATTGTAATTACATATAATCAAGTTTGGATCTTCTATTTTAATATTCTGATTTACATGTTTGTTTTGTACAATAAACATACTGTTCCCGTTGATATAACCTATAACATGTCATGACATTAGAAAAACTATTCACTCTGGCACCCCTCAACCCTTTGGAATTGTTTTGGCTATCATTGGTCTTTTCTGATTCTTTAAATTTTGTAGTATGTTTTTGCTATTTTTGTTAAAATGGTGTAAGAATTTTACTTGGGGTTGCATTGAATCTGGAGGCTATTTTTTCACAATATTAATTCTACTAATCTTAAACATGGGTATCTTTTAATTTCTACTATCTGTCTCAATCATTTTCTTCAGAGATTTGAAGTTTCATTGAAAGGTTTTCTACCCCCTTTCTTAGGATTACTCCTGAATATTTTATAGTCCTTGAAGTTACTATGAATGATAATGTGTCCATGATATCTTTTTAACATGCTGGTTTTTGGTATAGTTGAGCTGTTGACTTTTATAAAGTGATCTGCTACTACTTTGCTCAAACTGTTGATTATTTTATTCGTATGAGTTTTCTGGTGAAAATTTTCAGATTCTTAAATATAATATCATTCTATCTGAAAAAAAGAATATCTGAATTGTTTTATTATTTGTATCTCATATGTGTGTTGCCTTATTTCTCCAGTTAGTGTTTTGAGCATTATGTTGAAAAGGAGTGGAGATAATAACCCTAAATTATTTCTGATTTCAATGGTATTGCCTTGAATTCACTCAATTGAGGATAATGCTGGCTGTGTGTTTGTCATTTATAACATATCTTGTATTAAAATATGTTCCCTTCTAGTCTCCTTTCTAGAACTTTCATCATAATAGCTTGTTTAATTTTGTTAAATCATTTTTTGCATCTATTGAGATTATCATGTGATTTTGTCTTTAATTATATTTAGGGTAACTATTACATTTATTTAGTTGCATATGTTGAACCATCTCCTCATCTCCTACATAAAGCCAACTTGATCATGTGGATAATCTTGATGTGTGATTGTACTGAGTTTGCTAGTATTTTATTAAGGTCCTTTGTGTTCCTTTTTCCATCAGGAACATTGGTCTATAGTGGGTTTTGTTTTGTTTTCTGTTTGCTTTTAGTTTTGTATTAGAGTAATAATGGCTTCATGGGATAAGTTTGAGAACGCTTTTTCTTTTTCTTTTATTAAAAATATTTTAAGGTCATAATCTTTGAAAGTCTGACAAATTTTTTTTCTGTGAATCCATGTTAGCTTGGGCTTTTCATATTGGGAAATTTTTTAATTAGTGTTTTAATTTCCTTGTTCTGAGTTAGTTTAGGTTGCTGATTACAATTATTTAATTTTTTGTTGTTATTGTTGTTTGTGATTTTAGTTGTACTTTGTGTTTCCTTCTACATTCTCTTGACTATATGTATTCCTCTCTTAAGTCCGAAGACTTGCTTCCAGGATTCCCTGTAAGAATGTAAAGCCCTTTAACCATCCTAAAGCACACAAAGTTAATTTCTTTCGATTGTTGTTGTCATTTTTCTTTTAGCTATAGCAGATAGTACCATTGGGTATTGTAGTCTAGATTGGCATCTTTGGTCTCTTAGAATTTCTGTTCATTACTTCAAGAACTTTTGGGTTTCAAGATTTCAATTAAAAAAAATCACCTGTTATTCTAATGTGTTTTCCTTTATATGTGACATCTTCTTTTTCTTGCAGCTATTAATACTCTTACTTTGTTCAGGTCTTTTGATGATGATTTGCCTTGGGGGGCTTCTTGTTATGTTTAAGGTATTCCTTGTGTTCCTTCTATCTATATAGGAATGTCTTTCCTTCATTTGGTGAAGGATTTTTTTTAAATGATTTTTTTTTGTAGAGCTTATGTTTGCCATTAATCTGGGATTCTTAGCCTTCACCTATGCTGATAATGCAGTAAATTTTGTCTTTCCATAGTTTTGCAAAATTTCTACATGTTCCTGTCTTGAATTGTCCTCATTTTTGATTGTATTGTTTAATTCCATGACTTTATTTTTGACATCTGATATTATATATTTTATTTGATCCTTTATACATCCCTTGAATTTTTTAATTGTGTTATTGAGTTTTCAATTTTATTTTAACTTCAGTTTGAGTTCTCTTCAATGTTTGTCTTTTTTAAATTGGTTTTCAAAACTTGGATTATCTTAATGATTTCACTCAGCTTTATGCTTGTATTTTCTTGGGCATCATTCAGGCATTTATTCCATTTAAATTTATTCTTTTATGTGCTGTTTTGACTTCTTCAAATTTCTTGAATTCACTGATATAGTATATGTTTATTATTTTAGGTTCTGTATTCTAATGTTGATCTCGATAACTGTCATTGGAGAATATTACTATAGAACTGTGAGTCTGGAGGGGTGGAGAATATTGGGATGAGCCTGGTTTGGGGATAAGTATTACTGTTGCCTGTATGTTTGGAGCCCTGCTAGTTACTCTTGGAAGAAGCAAGGTGGTACAGAGAACAATGACACAGCAGTAAAAGACAGGTTGAAACAAGTGAGTCCAATTTTATTAAGAAGGGGAAAGCCTTAAATGCTCTTTTCCCCAGACTCTCCTCCTAGCCAGGGGAAAGGGCTTTGATTTGCTGCTATTTGTGGGCTATAGCAGTGGTCTCTTGCTGGTTTAGGTTACCTTGTATCAGGATTCTGCCATTGCCAAGGCTCCAGACAGACCCAGGTTGGCTTATATAGAAATGCATAGTTGTACATGTCTTAAGGCATTAGTTATCACTGGTTTGTGCTATATGAGGCCAGGTTGACCTCCAGGTCCCTAGAAGTCCATAGGGCTTAAACATTCTATATATCCACCCATTTAATTTTATTTATGGGACATGCTCAGTGGGAGCCAGGGTGCTTTGTCCTGACCTTGTTGACAGCACCTAAGGAGGGTTAAGTATTTTGAACTGTGCCTGTTTTAGGATGCCTTGCCAAACAAGTTCTTACATTTATCTGGTCAACAGTCCTCAAGTAGCACCATACCTAGAGAGAAGTCAATGTGACAGGCTTATGCAGTAGCCTTTGGAATCTCAGTGAACCATGCATGCATTACCTCTCTCAGAGGACTTTGTTCTGAGTGCTTAAGAGCCATTAAAACCTGAAGGGTCACCTTGGTGGCTGCTCTTTGCTGGCAAATATGCTGTAGGAGACACTTAAATAAGAGAAGAATTAAAAGCATTACTCCATCCAATAATGCATATGTAGGACTCAAACAGTTTTTTAAGAATAATTTATTTATTAGTCAGGAAATCAGTTTCTAGGGTCATGGCTGGCATCCCGGGTTACATTTAATGTATGCATTTGTTCCTTAAGCAACATGGAATAATTAAGGAATATACCTAACCAGGTCCCTTTTATATATTGTGCCAGTTGGTTTCTCTCCAATAAAATATTGGAGACCCTTGAGGAGGTGAGACAAATCACCGGTATCTGGAATCACAGGTTAATAATAACAAGTTTCTCACCAATGCTGATTCTTCAGCCGTAAGATCAGTTTGCTGTTGTAATATATGTATGGCCTGATGGAGATGTTGATTAATGACTTCTTCTGCATGTAATGCCTCAGCAGACTGAGCTGCTATTTGATTTAAGGTCTTAGCTGTGGCAACAGTTTGAGTTACTGAAACTGCCCTAGTCATTGCTCTTTCTACTCCCTGTAGTAATAATGGCAGTTGTAATTAATTAGTACAGTAAGGAGAAAATACATTACCAATCTGCAGTTTCTTCCATGTCCAGAGTTTCTTGATTTATTGTTGAATGAACACTTCTGGAGGGTACACATATCATTGTTGTGGCACTTTGGAGAAAAAACATACCCTTTGCTCTAAGGTCAACAGGGGGCAGGTGACTGCCATTGGAAAGAAAGGGGATCTTACCACTTGACAAGTGGCAGTGGCTTATCCCTAGGCAAATATGACCAGTGCTTATATGCCATACTCAATCTAGCTTCATCAAAGCTAAGGAAATTAATGTGAAAGATAACTTTCACCAGAGCCAGGTTAGGATCTCTTTTAACTTCTGTTGATAATATCTTTGCCAAGATCCCTTTAAGAGTTCTATTAGTTTTTTCCACAATGGCTTGTCCCTGTAGGTTATAATGGGTGCCTGTTGTGTGATATATCTTCCAGGATACTAAAAGTTTACTACACTACTGTGACACATAAACAGGCAATTGTCAGTTTCTGTAGCCCAGGGTACATCCATGACTAGCATGGTTGACTTAATTGCCTTTATAACATTCAAAGTTTTTTGTCCAGGCAATTTCTCCAGGCAATACTAGTACAAACATGAACCTAGAATGTGCCAATTATTACATGTGCATATCTCAAATTGCCAAATGAAGCATAATGTGTCACATTCATCTGTTATGTAGTATTATGTTTCAAACCTCATGGGTTGACCCCACCATCTGTAGGACCCTAGGGTGTTAGGTTCTGGATAGGTGTTTGCATTGGGAAATTGTCAACTCTGGAAGTAATTTTTGTAAAATTTGAGGGGATAAATGAAATTGCTAGTGCAGTGTTCTATCTTGTTCTAGCAAATCAACCATAGTTGTCAGTATAATGGTGCCAGTTATTTAATTTTCTTTAGCTAATATCCCTGGTAATTTGGAATAGGATCAAATATGAGACAAGTAATATGGATCTGTTCTTAAGTTTAACACATCGTGTATTAGAAGCATAGTATTGCCTATAGGGTTAGGGTATCTTTTATTCTAGAAAAGGCCAATACTCAAACAGCTTGTGAGTTTTGAGTATTGGCTGTCTAGAAAAATATTAACAGGCTCGTTTTAACATTCTACTAAAACCTTGAAAAGGGCTAGCAATCCCAGTTGCACAGAAGCAGAATTATATAAAAAAATGTCTAATTTGTTTTACCTTTCCTTTGAATGAGAATGCCATAATTTGTTTTTATTAGAATCTGAGAAAGCTAGGGTTGCATGTGGAATCGCATTTGAGGAGGGAACTGAATGAATGGGAATCTTAATTGAAAGAGATGAGGGTTCGGGCAACACCTTACTTTTTGGCAAATATTGTCAATTGTGCCAGTAACTCAGGCATTAATCTCCCAGAAGGAAATGGAGTCAGCCCATAATGCCTGAGTATTTCTTAAAGGAAATGGAAGAATAAGTTTATCTGGCTCTCTCCCTTCTGTTATCTGAGTTAACATTCATGCCTTCAGTCCCATGTGAAACGTTTGGTCAAATTTGAAAGTTATGTAAATCAGAATGGGCCTAATAAATTGACAACAAGGAGCCATATTGACGAAACAGCCCTAATTTTTTTTTAACTGTCTAGAGTATGATGCTAGCAGGGGCAGCTCAGGCTTATGGTGCTGCAAACTGGTGGTAGATAATGTGATAAGCATCTTCTGTAATACATCCCTTGCTTCTTGAATACACTTTATCTTCTGTGAGGGACATGTAGGACCCTCTAGTAGTGAAAACAAATTCCTCATCTTTTGTTCTGGAATAGACTGTTGTATGTGGTTTCTGGCCCATAGATTCAGCTGCACTCTCAGCCTCACTTAGCCTCAAATAATCACACATAGGCTTATATTAGTTTTACACTGATTGACCTAGGGCCCAGACATATTGATAGCTAGCTAACTCTTTATTCATAAACTAACCCATCTTGTTCAGCCATGTGGTTCAGTACCTTTTCTCAGAGCAGCATTTCAACTTCTTTTCTCTGCACCTGTGTATGGCATCTCTGCGGAGTGTCTGCTCTGCTCTGAGATGTTCCCAGAGTTTTCCCAGTCTGGTAGCTCCACCCACACTTTCTTTCTACCTTCAGCCAATTAGCATTTTTGTTAAACTAGTGGGTGGGACATTTATTTACAATGTAATAACATAATCCCACTACAACAGGCAAAAAGGTTTTAAGCCAATTTATAGTCCCATGTAACTATTGCAGTTTTGTTAATGAATATTTATCTTTCACATCTACCTTAAAGGATAGAGGATAAATATCTTTGGCAACAATAAATTTCAAAAGGGAAAAAAGGGGCACTAACTGAACCTTATCTAGAGCCACTGTCAAGCTTAATGAGGCCAAATCCTGGAGCATTAATTTAACATGATGTTGGAAGTAGGCCAAATCAGAATGTGCCAGCAATATATCATCCATATAATGTACTAAAGTGATGTCTTTAGGGACATTGGCCAGAAATTGTGCAACATAAAGTTAGCACATAGCTGGACTACTTGTCATTCTTTGTGACACAACTGTCTATTGGTACCTATTAGCTGGCATATATATATGCCTTACATATATTAAGGTCCCCTATGTGAAGGCAAAATATCCTCTATCTTGAGGTGCCAGGGGAATTTGAAAAAGCAGTCCTTAATACACAATATCACTATATATTATGAGAGAGAAATGGCATTGGGATGTGCAAGACCAGACTGTGGTGATCCCACCTTCTCCATCTAATCATTTTTTGCCCTTAGATTTTGTAAGAAATAGAACTTGTCTGACTTTTTTGAATAACAAAAATGGGAGTATTGTGTCTGCTTATAGACCATCCATTAGCTGTTCAGAAACAAAATTTTTTCTCTCTTTCTTTTTTCAATATAGATAATTTGGGTTCAATTATAGGTCACTGTTTCACCCAAACATCTTGGTCTGACAACCAATTAGTAGGAATAGGTTAAAAATTTCTGACCTCAGGAGGACAGAGGCTCTTAGAATTGGGGAAACTTCCAGTGATTAAACAGAGGGTTTCAGGGTCTGCTAACATAGTAGCATCAGCACTCCTGTCCCATAATCCAGGCCAACACAGGGAAAAAGCTTAATAGCCACTAAAGGCTGGGAAATATAGGCACCCATCAGGGAAGCAGCCACTGTCAGAGAAGGAGCTGGCTGCTAAAATACAGAGGCAGGATCAAGCTTTCAAAGCTGGGCCAAGGAGATCAAATTGCCTGAAGAATACTTCCAGAATGGGTTAGCTACCTGTGGCACAGGCTGGACAAAAGAAGAAGCTACTGGCTTCTTTCTTGCTAGAAATAGCACTTTTATCCACAGATCTGGCTCTTACACATTCTCAGGCGAAATCCTTGGGGCCAATACTGCAGCCTCACAACAGAATTTTTCCAGCATTCCCATCTTTATGTTCACAATGTGTCTCGTTTGGGGTCTGCTTATTGGGGAGCCAGACCCTGGTTGTGTTTCCTAAGTGGTCAGCTATTGGATGGAAACATGAGGTGAACCTAAACAGGAATTTTCTCTCTACAAACTTAAACAGACAAACATAAACAAACAAACACTGGGGGGAAAGTGGGGTTTCAAGATGAGACTAACAGAATAACCCAGAAGATGAGACCTTCTCACCAAATATCACTGAGAGGGCATGAATGTCATACTGAGCTGAGAGATGAAGTAGCAGAACTTAGAACCAGCAAGCAGGATGGTAACTCACATCTCAAAAAATAATGACAATAGCAGACAAAAATTAAAATAACCTTCCCCCCCAAATAACTGCAGCAATAGCAAAAGTGACCTCAAATCAGGCTTAGTCAATAGTGAAGACAAAAAGCCCCATGATACCGGTGCCAAATGTTGGAGTGAGCCTGGTTCAGGGTCAAGTCTTGGGGATACCTTTGTGTTTAGGGCCCTGATAGTTCTTCTTGGGGAAGTGGGCAAGATGGTGCAGGGAATAACAACACAGCCTTTGGAGACAAGCAAGTCTAATTTTACTAAGGAGGAGAAAATCTTAAATACCCTTTTCCCAGATTCTCCTCCCATCCAGGGGAACGGACTTTGATTTGCTGGTATCTGCAGCTTCAGCTGTGGTCTCTCTCTAGTCTAGGACACCTTGTATCCAGCCTCTGCCCTTGCCAAGGCCTCAGACAGACCCAGATTGGCTTATGCAGAAGTGCTTAATTGCACATGTTAAAGCATAAATTATTACCAATTTGTACTGGGTGAGGCCATGCTGGCCTCCAAATCCTTAGAAGCTTCTATGACCTATACATTTTATAGGAGAACATATGCTATTTTGACCTTTATAGTGTTTGTGGGATGAAATCTGTGTACGCTGATGTCTTTCATTGTTTGCAATTTGATGTGGAAAGAGAAGGCTAGCTTGCCTGAATTTGAAGGTTGTAGGAGGTACAGTCGTATGGCACCAATCTCTTCCAGGGCTCTCTCTGTTTGTAGGAACAAAGATAAGAAAAGTATCAGAGGTTGGAGACAGGGTAAGATCAAATGGACTTACCAAGACGATCTGGCACACATGATATGTGGCTAAAGTGTGGCCTGGGAGAAGGATCAGGTGCAAGCAGTCATAATTGTACCAGAGTGAGGAATGATTGTGATCTGTTTAATATCAGGAAGAAGATGAGAGTTTAGGAAGTAATCAAGGTCCCTGGCATATAGCAATAGTGTGGTAAGAGTGGATTGGTAGTCATACTAGAAAGCACAGCTAAGCCACCTGTATCTTCAGGCTAAGTGGACAGATTAAAGCCAAAGAAGGGTTTTTAAGTTAGGAGAAAAATCAGTATGCTTATACGCTAATGAAAATAAATCACAGTAAGAGAGAAATATGTCAGTAGGTTGTGGGGACAATTTGATTTAGTTGGTAAAAGGAATGAAACTTGGCACCATGGGTAGAGACTTACTATAGGTATGAGCTCAGTGAATTACCTCTGGATTAAGTAGGGGATTTAAAAATATATACATGGACATTGACTGTAAATAGAGTGAAGGTTAGATGTAAAGGTTCCCTTTCAGTTGCTTTCATTTATTACAAATAAAATACAAAGGAAGATATAGTATTAAGTTTCTGGCCTGGACATTTGGGCCTAGCCCTGAGATTCGGACGCATTCACAGCCCCACTGCCACTTGCACAAAATAAATCACACAAAGGCTTATATTAATTTTATGCTGATTAGCCTAGGGCCCAGGCATATAACTTGCTAATTCTTTACTTTTAAAGTAACCCGTGATTCTTATTCACCCATTTGTATCAGTACCTTTTCTCAGTAGCATTTCAACTTCATCCCTTTGCTTCTCCTGGCATCTCTGGCATATCTGCTCTGTTCTTCCTGTTCCCAGAGTTTTCTTAGTCTGATAGCTCTGCCCACACTTTCTGTCTGCCTTTGGCCAATCAGCATTTTTATTAAACCAGCAGGCAGGACAATTATTTACAATGCAACAACATAATCCCACTACAGAAAGATTAGCTACCTGTGATGTTGGAGGGGAAGTGGCAACTTGAAAGAAACAGAAAAATGATACAATAGAAGCTAGGGGAATAAAATACTGATTAGATGTGTATTATGGTTTCTGAATAGCACAGAGATCATTTTAGATCATGACTCTTAATGTCAAATTTTCCAAGTATCAGAATTGCAAGCATCTTTATTTATAGTGACTGTTTCAGTCTAGGCCATTGCCTGGTAGACACAGGAACTCCCTTTCCATTTGTGACCTTAAACAAAGCTTACTTTAATTTATTTTCCACACACGTGCCAATAGGATTGCAATAAAAACAAAGTTTACATTATTGCAAAGATTTTTATTCATCTACATATTAAAAATGTGTACTTTTACCATGTAAAGCAAAACTTTAAAGATCTTGTTTTTAGTTATGTTTTAAATTGTTTGTTTTTACTTGAGTGTGCTCAACACACACAAAAAAATACAGATCTGATCTTAAACAGAGTAAGAGATAGTTCATTCTGGAGTTATTTTGAGTGATTTTGGTTATCCAATTCCATGTTCAAACATGAAAGTGGTTTCATACAGTTTTGTAGTTTTACAGAACATGAATCAAGGCACATTTAAAATGCATTGATGAGTATCAGATATGCAGTTACAGAAAGATTAGAAGGGATACATAATTAGGCATCTCTAAGATGTTATCTAAGGACCTTCTTAGCTTGGGGTTTGGAAAAACCAGTGGATCTGCTAAGTTAATAGACTCCAAATGTTTTCATCTATTAATCCTAAGGTGTTAGTAGTTCCAAAGAAGTGAGCAAGAAATGGCTGTTCCAATGACTAAAATCAGGCCAAAATAAGATAATAATTTGTCCTCTGGACCTGTAACATTTTAATTTCTCCACAATACTGAAGTTATAATCAGTTCATTAATGTTCACAAATACGAGTTCTTTCTAGTTGTTCTCATTCACACCATTTACCTATCTATCTGCCCCATTGGGGCAATTTTATTGGCCAACAAAAAATTTTCATAATGTTTTGCTCTGTGGGCTTTTGTCTTACTTCTTCACTATTAATCTTTAGCTGATTAATTTCCAGTACTGTTTCAAGGACGTAGATCTTTCTTGGAGAGCCCTCACTGGCTCTCTGCTCCATGTACTTCAGTGTCCTCTCTCATCTACCTTAACATTTTCTATGACCATAATATAATAGTTTACTCCATTTTCTACAATACTACTACATGTAAAGCCCTATCTCAGCAGTCTTGTACTTATCTATACCATAAACAACTGACATATTGTCTAGCAATAGCAGCTGTTTTTAAAATGACTGTGAAGTAAATAATGGTAAAAAAAAATAAGAACATCCAGAAATGTTTTAGCAGACACTAACACAAAATATATAACATTGAGCTTCAAGATGAACAGTATTAAAATGTTTTAATTATTTTCTTAGTTCTTTAACATTTTCAACTACTAAGGTTATTTTATGAAAATATTTAGATATTTTACAAGTAAAGCAGTTACAACTTTTATAAAAATTTTAGTATATTTTTTTTTGTTGTACCAGGATCCAACAATGACTTTATACATGCTAGGTAAGTGTTCTACCACTAAGCTTTACTTTCTAATAGCTATGAGATTTCATTTACAAACATCAGTAAAGAGATACCTCTCAATAGTGTTCCAGGTTGGACTTTGGTCACTCAGAGTGATACTCACTCTGTTGTATATCATAAGCAAAGTGGATGTGACAAGAGTGCTGGAGGCTAGAAAACTCAAGCTGAATCTGAGGCCTTTCCTTGTCTCCCTCTGACTCTCCATTTCTTCATTTCTGAGAAACTATCTTGGAGTGATATAAAATGATAAGAGTGGCATTTGGTAGATGGATAGCCACTAATTATTGACTATACTTTTGACTTACAGACCCTTATTATTTACTTAAATTCCATGAATAATGAGTGGCTGGGAATCTAAACAAAAAATGTTTTTATGTCATCATTTCTTCCCTGTGCTCTGAAGTCAGTGTACTTCTTCAGGTCTTTCAATGCCTTTACTTTCCCCAGATGAAGAAGTTTAATATTGTATATTATATGCTGATGTTTACCTGTATTAATTTAAGTTAGTTCTTTCTAGCCTAACTAATATCCTACTCTATCTCTTCCCTTGACAACCTTCTCTGCAGTGCCCTCATGGTGTTGATAATCTCTGAAGTTCTATAATTTAGTTCATATACACATCTGACTCAGAAATATATATTCATTGTATAGTCTTGAGTTCAGAGAGTAGATAACATGAATCAGTGATGGCCCAATAAATCCTTAAACTCTATAATGCTTTGGTTATCTTGGTCAGCAAATATATCTGGGACTTTTCAGGAGCATTTAAATTTAAACATGTTATCTTAAACATATGTGAAGAGAATGTATGTCATCAAATGAGGCTAATACTCTGAGATCCTAGTCTCTGAGACTTTTCTTCTGCTTGAAGTATTTTATCACTGAAGAATATTAACAATTACTATGTAGTGAGGACAACTGGTAAATCTAGAGCTTCTTTATATTTCTTTTTCTTCTCGTTTTTACTTTCTTAATTGCAAGAGATTTATTCTACTGCAAAACTTCTGTTCCTGTGGAGAACATGTACCAGCTGAATTATGTAAAAACTTCCCATCAAATCCTAGAGGATCCTTAGTACACTGTTTAGTTTTATATTTTTTCTACACCATTGTTTCTTAGAAAATGTCTTACATTTTATTGTTTACATACAGATGTGCATATTAATCCATGTGTGCATGTATGTAACTACAACAAAAGAAATACAAATGGAATCATAACTTGTATAAATTTTATATTTCTTAGCCACAAGTGAAATTAGGTCATTGGAAGGCTAATTTCTCAAATTAGGCCTTTAAACAAAGAAATGGCTAAAGTTAATGCAAAACAAACATAAAGGTTTTTAAAAATGTTATTAGTTTTGATTAGTACACCCCTATAACCTCTCTTCCCCACCTTCATTCATTTCACCATACACATTTAAACTTTAGCTTCCAGTATTCCCCCCTTTTACATAATATATACTTTTATCCAAGCCAAGCCCCTTCTCTATATGTGCATATACAGAGAGGATAGAAGATGATAGATAATAGATGAAACATAGATAAATAGGTAGGAGGTGTGTGTGTGTGTGTGTGTGTGTGTGTGTGTGTGTATGCTATGTAAGCTGCTAGGTGGGAAAAGGTATCAATGGCCTTAACATTTCTGGATCATGCATACTACAATACAGACCTGTTGGTAAGAAATGGAAACTGATGTAATAGTGGCAAGAATATTTATAGGAGTAACTAACTGCTCACTTGGTTAGATTAAAGGCCTGCTTCATGGGAAGGATTTTCTGTCTGGTGCAGTAAAACATGCTCAATACCCTTGGATTGGGAAATCATAGGCCCTAGGGGAATAACTTATTGATGTTATTTGTCTAGATGGTCATTTGATCAAATTGTCTTCTGATTGTTTATATTCATATCTGTCAGAACATGATCAAAAGAATGACTTATGGTAAATAATGCCCTGGGGACTGTGAATGAGACTCCAGGGGAAAAAGGCAGAAGGCCTTTTAACTCAGGTGCATTTTGTTCTCTGTATTGTTCTGGGATGGGATGGGATTTTGTGCTTCCTGTGACAAACATTTACATTCAATTTATAAGGCAGGATGTTAGAACATAGCTACAGAACCCAGTGAAATAATATCCCGAGTGTTCTCCTCAGTGTACCTTGAATCTAGATATGGCTTTCTGAGTTGCTTTTGGGCTTTCCCAGATATAATCTATAGTATGGCCAGATAATTGTGTTTAAATTGGCCTGCCCTAAGAAAATTCTGGGAATAAGCTGTTCTGTTAAAATTTAGTATGTGCTAACAGGCATTTATTTACAAGTGTTTCTAATCATGTTTTTCTAATCATGTTTTTTTCTGTACTCAATCTTTCTTGGACCATTGCTCTTTTTGTAACATTCATGTATAAAAGTACACTAAAATTGAAATAATGTGGTCTGTAGCATTACCCTGTAGTTTACCTATTTTTAAGGTCCTCAAATCCTGAGACAGATCTGCATATTTTGGTGAAAATAACAATATCTAGAGATTTGTGGCCTTCCAGTCTTGTCCAGAAAAACTTCTTACTGCAGTAAGTAGTGGTAAATAATATCTGAAAATAAGAAACATTCAATGCCTATTCTTAAATGAGATATCTATGTCAACTCCATCCCCCAACACTCAGAGAAAATTGCAGAAGAGGTGGCAGAAAGAAATTATGAACAGAAATGTGGGGAGCACAAAGGTCTTGGCACCCACAGATAAGCATTAGAGAAACCAGAAATGTTAAACCTGCAGGGATGTCTATTCAACAGAAGAGATGTGTAGCCTGTTTTCTGTCTGGAAGGCAGGGACTAGAGGTGGCTAATAGCCTAGGTGACCCCTGAACTATACTTAGCTCTTTAAATCTTCCAGAAGCAGCACTAAAGGTAACTAATATTCAGGAGGGATTCTGAGCAGTCTGTAATAGCCAGAGGCCCCTCCAAGTAGGGCCACAAATAGCTAATAGGTTAGGTGACCTCTGTGCTATTGGTATGATAGAGACCATACCAGATCCTCCCCTGAGGCCCTTAAGACAACACATGCAGCCTATATTTAGGATCCATCATTATAGAAGAAATGACATGTACTTTTAAGAAGTATTTATTTGAAGTTGTGCCTCTTTTTGTACCCACAGGATTATGTTATAGCAGGAAACTTTTTTTAACAAATTATATTGCATTTAAATATGCCTAAAATAAACTGCCCAGTGTCAGACTTCAGAAGTTTAAAGCAGCATACTGAGTTATGCTAAACCAGACTTCCTTCTTGCCTCAAGCAGATTGTTTTCCTGCTGGCTATTTTATTTGCATAGATGCACACACAGGAGGATGAGAAGCAGTGCTGAGAAAATATGTCTTTTGAATATAACGTGTCTCTTGTGTATATAAACGCACAGTATTAATAGTTACTTAATCAAAACCTGCATAAGATGAACTAAGTTAAAAAAAAAATCTCAGTGTGAAGGGAAGAGGGATGTCTGAGTTTACACTCTTAATTAAGAAGCAGTTGGTAGGTGCTGAAAAGGTGAAGACAGAATTTTTCTTGAGGAGTATTGCTACTGGTGGGTTACCCATGTCTTAGAAATGATTTCATGCCCATATAAGTATGGGCAACACTTATCAAACTTACTGGATCTAAATAAATAGTTGTAAAGAAGGACAAGAAGTTGGAGTGAGATATAATAGATAGTCCTGCTAGGACCATTGCAGGAGGTAGTGACAGATATAAATTATCAAGCTACATTGCATACAAATACAGAAATTTTAAAGAATAAATAAAAAGAAAAACTCAACTGTTAACTAAAAGAAAAGAATATAAGACAGAATTTATAAAAATGTATCACCAGTAAAGGACATGAGATTGAAAACTATCAACATTAGGATAACATTGCATGAATTCTATTTAGTATTATAGAAACCTAGAGTTGGATATTGGGGAAAAGTTAGAATATCAGAGAAATGAGGAACAAAACCCAGCCATCTCCTCAGGTTGAACAGGGTAAGTCCTGTCTTTGTAGGTCCTCAGACTGACTGGTCACATAAGCAGAAGGCTGAATCTGTGCCTTCTCCTGCCTCACATTTCTGTCCCTGCCCAGGTATTTTACTTTCTGTTTCAACTCTCCTAGAGTTAGGATTGAAAGTATGTGCTACAACTGCCTGGCTGTTAGGCTTTGAACTCATTGAGATCCAGATGGGATTAAAGGCATCCATCACTGCTCTCTGGCCTTCATGACTTGCTTATGGATGATTCTGTCCTCTGATATTTCAGACTATTTTTTATTAAATATATACTATGTCAACAAAGGATATATGTCATTCTTATGGGGATATGTGCATGATTATAAATATGTGCAAACTTTATGCATATATTGTAACAATTGTAACCATCCAGACCCACAGACCTGCAGTCCAAGATGCCTAGCCCCACAGTCTGGACCTGCTGCTTAGCCCCGCAACAATGTTTCAGTTGCTTATATTAATTTTTATGCTATTTGGCCTATGGCTCAGTCATATGCTAGCTAGCTCTTGCATCTTAATCCATTTCCATTAATCTATCTTGCCACATGGTCCGTGGCTTACCTGTGTTACTTCTATATGTTAATGTTTGGCCAGCTGGACCTTGTCTCCCTTGACTCCATTCTTCTTCCCTTATCTATGCTCCAATTTCCTCACCTACTTCTAAGATGCCTGCCATATGCCAAAACAGTCTCTTTATTAAAGAATGATATTCAAAGCATACAGAAAGACATCCCACATCACTTCCCCTTTTCTGTCTAATTAAAAATGATGGTTTTAATTTTAATACAGCAAAATTACATATTCAAAACAGCTATCAAGCAAGAATTACAGTTGCAATATCTAGTCTATTTGTATTTAACAAAATTAAAGAAAATATTCTATTATCTACTGTATCCTTGTGAGCCTAAAGTTTTATATCTAGTGTACTGTGGGATTATGTTGGTAATGTCATAAATATTTGTCCTACCTATGGATTTAATAAATGCTGATTGGACAAAGGCAGATAGGAAGTGTGAGTGGAGCTACAAGGCTAAGAAAACTCTGAGAATATCTCAGAACAGACACAGATGCTATAGAGATGCAACAGAGACATGACAAGGATGTGGCCACAGATGCAGAGGAAAGATGAACTGCTCGTCTCTGAGAAAAGGTATTGAGCCACATGGCTGAACAAGATGGGCTGAGTTCAGAAGAAGGAGTTAGCAAGTTATATGCCTGGGTGTCGCGTGTGCCACCTCAGACAGCAAGGAACACGCAAAATCCAGATCCTTCTCTTGCAGTTTATTCGGGCCTTTAATTATCTTCTTATCTCTCACTCACTCACTCTTACTCTCACTCTCAGACATATGATGAACGACTCACTCTCTCACATACTCTCTCATGAACGATGAATGACCCCGGGGGAAGTTCGCTCGTGGCTAAATACCCTCTGGGCTTCCAATCCTGGTAAGCCACGTGAACATTGCCGGAAGCAAGTCACCATCCTCGCCTACAGCCAATAAGGAGTTGTTTACTCCCGAGAGCACTCACCTTCAGAAAAGTTGGAAGGCGGAAACCAGCACCACCTTTAGGGCATGGTACAACGCAGCTCCCTACACCTGGGCCCTAGGTCAATCAGCGAAAATTAACACAAGCATCTGTGTCATTATTTGGGCCTAAGCTGCAGTGGGGCTGAGAGTGATTCCGAACTTCTGGACTAGACTGGAAAGTCCAGGCCAGAAACCAATTACAACAATATACCCTTTAAAAATAACTAAGAAAAACTATACCTATATGTGGTGGAAATGTTCTCTGTATGCTGTAAATAAAGGATCTGTTTTTGCCTATGTGCAGCACCGTAAAAGTGAGTGGAGAATCAGAGGATAGACAGGTAGAAGGAGGGCAGAGTTAGCCAGTCTCCAACTGACCCCCAAAGAAGAGACATGTAAGGAATCCAGGTGAGCCATGGGCTGGGCCATGTGGCAGGTAGATTACTAGAAATGGGTTGAATTAAGATGAAAGAGATAGCTAGCAATATGCTTCAGACCTAGGCCAAACAGTATGAAATTAATATAAGCATCTGATTCATTTCTTTGGGGGAAAAAGCCACTGTGGGCCAGGTAAAAACTTCTGGCTCTAATGGGGCCAGAAACCTTCTACAACACCTATAACTACCCAATCTTCAGTTACATTAAAGACCACAGAAGGATATAATATTATTCAAGTAAACAGAAAGTGCAATCAACTTCCAAAATCTAGAAATAACAGAGATGACATCTGTCTGCCTGGACAGTTATCCAAGGTTTCTCTGTAATGGTGGAACATCCATTTTTAACTTACAGCCCTAGAGTCCCTGGCATACCTTTCAGTGAAGGAGGAAATTTGAAGGACTGTTCTGCCCATCCTGGCATAATTCATTAGTTACTTCTCCTTGTGTCCTGAAGGATGTCTGGCAGTTTTCTTTGTGAAGCAGGAACCTGAAGGACCATAATGGCTTATTCTGCCAAAGTTCAAAGGTCACTTTCCTATAGAACCTGCATGTCCAGTTTATACAGCATACTGTCAGGCAGTCAATGCAAAAACAGCTTCTTGTCCAATGGCTAACTTTTGCCAGAAGGAAAATAAATTCCATATGGAATTTCTCCAGTGTCCATCATTCTCTTGACATAGATTAGTGCTGCCAGGAGCAGACCTGTCTCACTGTCCAGGAAAGTCTAAGTTCTTAAAATATTTTAAATGACATATTTTGTAGGTCTTTGAAGTATTTGAAGATTACTTATCTAACTAAAATATAACTTTGCTTACCTAAAATCCCTAACTAACATGACTGTAAGTTTGGTTATCACATAAAACTATTAATCTATATTTCGTAATTATGCATTATAATTTTAAGTGAGTTACATAAAGATAATATCTTGAACAAGAGTAGAAATATACATACAGTATAACAAAATTGACCTTAAATTTATATCAATAAGCCAAAATCCATATCAATGTAAAATATTCTGAGATCAACAGCTGATGTTTAAAGTAAATTTAATAATCTATCTTTTGTAATCATTCCTATATCATCTCTCCCTTTAATTCTTAGAAGGAGATTGACTATGTTCATTAACCATTTATAATTTAAACAAACATTTGTAAACAATATTTTAGGAATATGTGTGTAGCTTACTACTTCCTGCTGATTGAAGGGTGCTGGCAATCTTACAAGGATCTTGAGGCTGGATCATCTTAGTCAGCAGCCTTGAAGCTGATGTGACCATCTCTTTCCATCAGAGCATTTTCAGGTGGTCTTCCTTGATGAAACCCTCTTATCCTGGAAGCAATTCACAGGTTTCTAACTTCTGTGGAAACA
This sequence comes from Sigmodon hispidus, assembly GCA_004025045.1. NCBI lineage: Eukaryota > Metazoa > Chordata > Mammalia > Rodentia > Cricetidae > Sigmodon > Sigmodon hispidus. Next base: position 96,300 of record PVIH01003258.1, on the reverse strand, counting down.
AAAGCAAAACCTCTTTTCCATAGCAACATATTGTTAGACACAAATTTCAAAGTCAAGATACCTTTAAAATACATATGTTGGTTTAACTTAACAGCCTTTACAATCAAATGTCTTTCTGCAGATAGCTCATTACTAATTAAAAATATAAAAAACACAATAATAGCCATAATCCAGGCTCTGTATGTACTTTTCATCTTTACATAGCTGATTATATTTTTATTCCTTCATTTCTCCTTTTTAGAGAGTTTCTCTACCATCTTTCTTTTCTCTTTGAAGCCTGTGTACATTTTACACACATTGTAACTTATTTAAAGTTTTCCTCTATCTGACTGTTTTATTGCACATCCTTAATCATTTTCCATCCAGAAGAGCTTTTCTAATGCTAGACTGTAAAGCACTGCTTTGACTGCTGACTCTGCCCTGCTTGGCTTTCCAACATGGTGGAGGTGCCAGAGCCACTCTTACCTTCCTGATTCCTAGAATAGTATTAAATATTGTGATACTTTTTACCACTCATACTCTGGGGAATTTTAGGTTTCACATTGCCACCACCACCTGCTGCTCACTCCACTTAAACATTTGGTAACAGAGCCTCTTAAAGAGCCACACAGTTTTTGCTGATAAAGCTGACTCAGAAAGTCTCTCTTAAAGGAACTGAGCCTATGCTTGCTGCTAGTAAACAGAGCAGCCCCAGAAAATGCTGCTACAAATAAATCACTTTTGACTCTGTTCCCTTTTTGTTCAATATAAACAGAAACCTTAAATCCATCATATGGAGCTTGCTGCTTATCTGGAGTCTTCTGTGAGACTTTGAGAACCAGCCTTGGTGCAGCTTAAGCTGCCCACTGCACGTCCACTGCCATTTTGTAGTTAAAGCCCACATGCCACTCTGTACTACAACCCACTTCAGAGATACAACTTGGAAGCCACTTTTGGCTCTGTTTCTGTGCTCTACAGTCCTTTTAAAGCTTTCTCTGGCTTTATGTGGGTGTTCATGCATGACATTGAGACATCATTTCTAATAGGAGGTTTCTAGCCTGTTCAGCCAGATGTCCAGAGATTTGGACCCACTCATAGCCCTATTGCCACTTATCACCAAATAATCACACAAAGGCTTATATTAATTTCATGCTGTTTGGCCTATGGCTCAGGCATATTACTAAGTAGCTTTTGCACCTTAATCCAACCCATTTCCATTAATTTGTCTTGTCACATGGTCTGTGGCATACCTGTGTTACTTTACATGTTGATTCTTGGGAAGCTGGATGATAGCTCTTTGATTCTGCCCTACTTCCCCTATATACTTGAATTTCCCCACCTACTTCTAAGATGCCTGCCACAGGCCAAGGCAGTTGCTTTATTAAAGAATGATATTCAAACCATACTGAAATACATCCCACATCAATATATGGTATGGGTACAAACCATATGTTTACATGTGTGAAACTGTATTCCTTTAAATGAGCATGGTGTAAGTCCATTCTATGTGTATATCATGTGCTATGGTGCATGCTTATTTCTATGTGTGTATGTATATGTAGTATATACTATTTATGCCTGTGTATGTGTGAATGTGTGTGCTTATGGTTCCGTATGAGAGAGTTTATATGTGTGGAAGGTGTATGCCAATCTCCCTTCTTTTTTTTAGCACTTGCTTAGAAGCCCTCAGTACTTGGCTCCCTCACAGGCAGAAAAGGTGGCAGAGCAGCCTTCTGTTTTTTACTCTGCTTCTTGAGGACACAGTATACCTCTTATTCCCTGCACTCCACATGCATGGGCATGTCTCAGTCAGAAACACAGAGTCTGTACTCTCCTTGGAGAGCAGGAAGGACAGAGAAGACTTTGATGGATTGCCTTCCCAGATGAGGAGATTGAAACTCCAGGGCCCTGCCTCCATTTGGCTCTTGTTCTGATGAGATAATTTTTCTCATTAGCCTCTATGACTCTTGGCTGATATACAGATCTGTTTGTGCTTACAGGAGACTCTAAATATATATCCTTTCCTTTATTTTTGCCTTTCAAAGAAGAAAACCCAGAGCCAAGGAGCGGCTTGCATTTCTGCATTTATGTAGCCAAGATGCCATATTCTGTAGGCCCCTATCATTTCCTGAGGGAAGAAGAGCAAGACCTTGTCTACAAAACACTCAGCAAATAGAGATAAAGTACTAGAATGAGTGGACAGGTAAGATCCTACTAGAAACAGAGTTGGGAGTCAACTATTCCCAGTTCTATTTCATGTCTTTAGTTATTAGCTCTAGATATTTAAAACGGCTATTTTTTTCTGACCCTTTGTTCTCCTCCAGAACTATTTCTCTGATGAAATTTTATAGCCATTATTTAAGGCTATCTTCACCAACAAAATTCCTATTCTGTTAATTAAAATGGGTCTGCTTCAAGAACATACTATTGTTATGGATATGTATTGTTAATGGATTGTATCTATTTAAGTGTTTTAGCTTGATAGTCTGTTAACACTATAAAGCTATAGTCTTCCATTTTATCTTTTATTCTTTCAGCTTTAATACAATGTTTGGCACGTAGTAAGGATTTGATAAATGCTTGTTGGCTTGTTGGAATGTGATAGCATCCAAGTCTAAAAAGTACCTTGAGTGCTTTATGGAATTCAGTTTTAAGAAGAAAGGTAAGAAGTTCTTCCCACAGGAGAAAGCTGATATGCTAAGGCTTTTAGTATATAATTATGAATAATTTTAAAATTATGGGAAAGCCATTGTTGTTATGCTTTAATGATTATGTAAGCTAATATAATAAATCCTCATAATAAATAGTCATTCTATTAGTACTATTCTTCTATAAAACCCTGACTAATACATGCAGCATTTGCTTATAAACTAATTTGGTGTTTTAGAAAGATATTGTGTACTTTTTGATAGTAAAACTAAACTTAGAAATATTTAATACCACTGGGATACAGAGGTAAAGACAAAGGAACCTTAAAATTCTGTAGTCCTTCCTCTCTGCTGAATGCAAGAAGAAATCTGAAGTGGCAGCCAACATTAACCTAAAAGACAGAGAGAGAAAAGAGAGAGAGAGAGAGAGAGAGAGAGAGAGAGAGAGAGAGACAGAGAGAGAGAGAGAGAGACAGAGAGAGAGAGAGAAACACATATACACACACAGACACATAGACACACATACATACACACACACACACACACACACACACACACACACACACACACATACATACACACACAAAGGCTTGGTCTCAAGGCAAAGGAGTGCTGTTATCCTTTCCACTATTATTTCAATTGGAATAATGCTCAAACTGAATGTAGCTTAAAATTGAAATTAATTGACTTGGGTTATGTGGAGTTGGTCACAGGTCCTCTGAAATCATCTGCTTGGTTGTGTCAGTTACTGAAGATGTAATAAAGATTTTAGAAATATTTCAATAGTATTAAAAATGATTGCTTATCCACTAATTAAGTATTTTGGATTGAATTAAATGTTAGAGCTATAATGCTTTGTTCCTTCAAATATTGCCTTTCTAACTATTTTATCAGACTCTGAATATATGGTTCACAATGTAGCAGATGGGAAACATTTCTGACAAACACATTTGACAAAAAAAATGTAATTTTTTTCAAAAGTGTCTCCTCTATGGAATGTTTTATGAACATTTACTACAGGTGGCAGAATCTGAGATGACTACCAACAAGTGAGCTCATCCATACAACTACCCGAGGCATTTTCTACATGCAGAAGTATTTCTAAAGTCAATAATAGTTGTTAATATTATTGTTGCCTTGTGCTTTGACAAAGCCTGATAAAATATGAGCCGGAGCTAGTGGTTTATATTTTTTTTGCTTTCTTCAAAAGTCTCAGATTTATTTTATTGTCTAAGAAATGAGAGAAAACTTTAATAAAATGAGATAACTTTCTTTATTCATTTTAATACTCTGTCTTTTCTCCTTAATATCTTGAATTAAAACCCCTTGAGTATTCTTTTTTAATTTCTTCTTGCTAAAATTCTCTGATGTAGTCACACTCCTAAGTGTATATATGTTTGTAACAGATTATTCAAATAGCAAAAAAGCAAAATTCTTAAAACTAGAAACAATTATACCAATTTATTCTTTAAAATTGGGAGATCATAAGAGTGGGTATAAAATTGAGAGGACTGATAACTGACTTTGATGTAAAGTACATAATGTAAAATCAACAAATAATAATAATAGTAATAATAAAAGAAAAAATTAATATGCTCTTAAGATGAAATCAAGTTGCAACAGAAAAGAAATCAAGAGCACAAATAAATCTTAAAAGCATTAAATCTAATAAAAAGCAATTAGAAACAAATAATTATACATTGCATAGATAAATTATTTGACTTCTAAGAGCTAGAGTGGCTCAGGGGTTAAGAGTAATGACTCCTGCTGTGGAACAATTTTTGTGCACTATGAATATGTTTTACTCTCATTGGTTAATAGAAAACTAATTGGCATCTAGCAAGGCAGAAATTATAGGCAGAAAAACTAAACAAGGAGATTATGGGAAAAAGAAGAGTGCAGTCAGAGGAGATGCCATCCAGCCAGCCACTGAGGAAGCAGGACCAGTAAAAAATGAGGTAACAAGCTACAAGCCTCATGGGAAAGCATAGATAAGAAATATGAGATAAAGGCAATTTGCAAGAATCCAATGGCCAATATCAAACTAAATGGAGAAAAACTCAAAGCAATCCCACTAAAATCAGGAACTAGACAAGGATGTCACCTCTCCACTTATTTATTCAATAGAGTCTAAAAGTTTTAGCTAAAGCAATAATAGAACAAAAGGAAATTAAGGGACTACAAATTGGAAAAGAAGAAGTAAAACTATCTCTATTTGCAGATGATATGATTGTACACAAAATTCTACCAGGGAACTTCTACAGCTGATAAACACTCTCAGCAATGTAACAGGATACAGGATTAACTGAAAGAAATCAGTAGCCCTTCTATACACTTAAGATAAAAGGGCTGAAAAAAAGTTGGAAAACATTACCCTTTATAATAGCTGTAAATAGCATTAAATGCCTTGGTGTAACTATAACCAAAGAAGTAACAAATCTATTTGACCAAAACTTTCCTTCAGAAAATGGAAAGCTCTGCCATGTTCCTGGATAGGGAGGATCAACATAGTAAAAATGGCAATCTTACCAAAAGCAATGTATAGATTCAATGCAATTCCTATTAAAATCCCAACACACTTTTTTACAGACCTTGAAAGAACAATACTCAATTTCATTTAGAATAACAGGAAAGCCAGAATTACCAAAACAATTTTGTTCAACAAAAGGAGGCATCACCATCCCTGACTTGATGTTATACTATAGAGATACAGTAATAAATACAGCCTGGTACTTGCATAAAAATAGACTTGTGGATCAATGGAATCAAATTGAAGACCCAGACATTAACCCATACACCTATGATTTTTGACAAAGAGGCCCAAGATATTCCATGGAAGAAAGATAGTATCTTCAACAAATGGTGTTGGCATAACTGGATGGTAGTCTGTAGAAAAATGCAAATGAATTGAAACTATCATCTTGAATACAACTCAAATCCAAGTGGATTAAAGACATCAACATAAATCCAGCCACACAGAACATGATAGAAAAGAAAGTGGGAAATATCCTCCAACACATTGGCACAGGTGACCACTTTCTAAATATAACAGTAGGAGCCCAGACACTAAGAACAACAATCATTAATTGTTGTTAATCTGAAAATGCGAAGCTTCTGTAAAGCCAAGGACACAGACAGTAAAACAAAATGACAGCATACAGAATGGAAAATGATTTTCACCTACCCTACAGATGACAGAGAACTGATCTCTAAAATATATAGAGAACTCAAGAAACTAGAGCCCAAAGCCCTAAATAACCCAATTAAAAGATGGAGTTCAGAACTAAAAGGAGAATTCTCAGTAGAATTACAAATGACTGAAAGCCACTTAAAAAAGTGCTCAACATCTTTAGCCACCAGAGAAATGCAAATCAAAACACCTTTTAGATACCACCTTAGGTCTGTCATAATGGCTAAGATTAAAATCACAAATGACAACCTATGCTGGAGAGGATACAGAGCAAGGGGAACACTTCTCCATTGTTGATGGGAGTGTAGAATGTAAGCTTGTTCAGCCACTCTGGAATGCAGTATGGTGGTTTTTCAGAAAAGTGGAAATCAATCTCCCCAAGGATTTAGCAATACCACTATTGGACATAAACCCTCAAGATGCACATTTGCACCCCAAAAGCATTAGTTCAACTATGATTATAACAGCATTATTTAAAATAGCAAGAACCTGGAAACAAACGAGATGACCCTCAACTGAAGAATGGATTAACAATCTGTGGTTCCTCTACACAATGGAGTACTACTCAGCAGTAAGAAAAAAAAATGATATCCTAAAATTTGCAGGCAAATGGATAAAATTGAAAAATATTCTTCTGAGTGAGGTATCAGAAATCTAGAAAGATAAGCAGGAGTTATAATCACTCATTAGTGGACTTAAAGAAAAAAAAAGTAAACACTTTTTTAGATAATTTTACCCTTGTTGCCTTGGCTTTTTATCACAGCAATAGTAAAATAATTAAGACAAATATTATAAATTCTCACTGTTATTGGAATTGATCTATTTAATGTATGTACCTTTTTCTATAATATCTATATTAGAACCACCCCCCCCATTTATTTTTCCATATTAGAGAAAGTATTCTGTCTCACTTCCTACACTGTTCATTCCTATATTCAGGGTATGTTTATTTTCATGTTCTGTGTTCTTTTCTCCCCTTAGACTGCAACACTTTTCAGCTTATATAATGTTAATTATATTAGACTTCTTTGTATATTTAATATCAAACTTATTAGTTGCTTTGTCCAAGATTTTTATTAAGGTGTGTCTTAGCTATTATAACAAATGAGATTATTGTTTACAAAAAATGCAATAAAAATCTATGTGAAATCACCCAGTTGCAATGCAAGAAAAGAAAGAAAAAAGAAAAAAAGAAATGAGCTAATTTAAATGTAAGATCTCCTTAAGGGTGACCAGGTTCTGTCTGTGGTCTCCATGTCTCCACACACTCCTTAGCAGACAGAAATAGACTTTGGCTGTGGCTGGCTGTAAAGGTTCCCCCAGCTGCTACTAAAACACGGGAATTTGCATGGCCATCAGGCCTCCAACTGCTTCAACAGAGAAAAACTGAAGACTCTGAAAGCCAGACTAAGACTTCACCTAGAGGTGAGGTGGGGTCAGCAGGCTCCAGCACCTGAATCCCTGCCAGGGAAAATAGAGTTGCAGCTCGGGTTCCAGTTCCGGGACCAGATTCAGTCTGTGGTGTGTGTCTCAACACACTCCTTAGCAGACAGGAATAGAGTCTGGCTGTGAGGGCCTCCTCCAACTGCATCCAAAAGAAGGGGCATAGCACAGTGGCCCCACCTCAACTGCATCAGTAGAGAAAAAGACTAAGGACTTGAAATTCAGACCCCTGCCAAGAGCAGAGTCAGACATTGAGCAGACCCCTTGCTCAGAGGTGACAGGAAACACACAGGCCCTTTTGCCACAACTGACCAATCATGAACCACTGAAGCCATGGGCAGATGCTAGTGCAAAAAGATACATAATAATATAAAGAACAACAAGGTTACTCCAGAAGAAAGTGGAGGTTCTACAACTACAAGACCTGAACAGAGCAATGAAGAGGAAGCAGAAGGAAGCAACACCAAAAATAAACTTTATGATGATCATTGAAGCCCTCAAAGAAGATATGAAAAATTCCCTTAAAGAAATACAAGAAAATACAACCAAAAAATTAGAAGAGATGAACAAATGTATGAAAGAAACATGCCAGGAACTAAAGATTGAAATAGAAGCAATAAAAAAGGCACAAAATGAGGCAAAGATGGAAATAGAAAACCTGAAGAAAAAAGCTGGAACTGCAGATACAAGCATAACCAACAGAATTCAAGAGATGGAAGTTAGAATCTCTGAAGTGGAAGACTCAGTAGCTCAAATAGATATATCAATCAAAGAAAATACTAAAAGCAAAAACGCCATAACACAAAATGTTTAGGAAATCTGGAACACATGAAAAGAGCTAATTTGAGAATAATAGGAATAGAAGAAGGAGAAGAATACCAGCTCAAAGGCACAGATAATGTTTTCAATAAAATCATAGAAGAAAACTTCCCTAACCTGAACAAGGAAATGCCTATAAAGATATAAGAAGCTTACAGAGCACCAAATAGATATGACCTCCAAAAAAAGTCAGTGCGACACATAATAATCAAGCCACAAAACATAAAGAACAAAGAAAAAAATTTTAAAAGCTGCAAAAGAGAAGGGCCAACCTTCTTATAAAGGCAGACCCATCAGAATAACACCTGAGTATTCAATGGAAACAATGAAAGCTAGAAGGACTTGTCCAGAAGTTATACAGACGCTAAAAGAGCATGGCTGCCAAACTAAAATACTATTTCCTGCAAAATTATCAATCACCATAGATGGAGTAAACAAGATATTTCATGACAAAGTCAGACTGGAACAATACCTATCTACCAATCTGGCACTACAGAAAGCATTAGAGGGAGAACTCCAACCTAAGGACCCCAGATACACCCATGAAACCACAAACAATTAATAACCCCACAGAAGAATGCCCCAGAGAAAGGAAATACAAACAAGCTACCACCAAAAAATGGCAGGAAATATCAATCAGTGGTCACTAATATCCCTTAATATCAATGGACTCAACTCTCCTATAAAATGACACACACTAACAAGATGGATACAACAACAGAAGCCTTCCTTCTGGTGCCTAGAAGAAACATACCTCAACCACAATGACAGACACAGGCTTAGAGTAAAGGGTTGGGAAAAGATTTTCCAGTCAAATGGTCCTAAGAAACAAGCTGAGTTTGCCATCCTAATATCTAAAAATTAGACTTTAAGCTAAAAGCAATTAAAAGGTACCAAGATGGTCATTACTTATTTATCACAGGGAAAATTGGTCAAGAGGAGATTTCAATCCTGAATATTTATGCCCCTAATATAAGGGCACCTACTTATGTAAAAGAAACACCACTAAAGCTCTAATCCCACATCAATTCTCACACCCTAGTAGTGGGAAACTTCAATACCCCGCTTTCACCCTGGATAGGTCAACCAGACAGAGCCTCAACAGAGAAATAAGGAGTCTAAAAGAGGTTATGATACAAATGGATTTACTAGATATCTACAGAAGCTTCCAGGCAAATCAAAGGAATATAAATATTTCTCAGCTCCTCATAGAAGTTTCTCTAAAATTGACCACATAATTGGTCATAAAGCAAATATCAACAGATACAAAAAAATGAAGATAATCTCTTGTAACATATCAGAACACCAGGGCCTAAAGTTACAGTTCAACAACATCAAAAATCAAAGAAAGCCTACCACCTCATGGAAACTAAACATCACTCAGCTGTACCACCTCTGTGTTAAGGAAGAAATTAAGAAAGAAATCAAAGTATTCCTAGAATATAATTAAAATGAATGAACAATGTACCCAAACTTGTGGAACACAATGAAAGCAGACTTAAAAGGAAAATTCATAGCACTAGATGCCTGTAAGAAAAGCCTAGAGAAATCTCACACTAGATAATTAACAGCACAGCTGAAAGCCTTAGAACGATTAGAAGCAAACTTATATAGAAAGAGTAGATGACAAGAAATAATCAAACTTAGAGCAGAAATCAATACAATTGAAACAAAAAGAACAATACAAAGAATCAATGAATCAAAGAGTTGGTTCTTTGAGAAAGTCAACAAGATAGATGAACTCTTATACAAACTAACCAAAAGCAGAGAGAGAATATCCAAATCAACAAAATCAGAAATGGAAAGGGGGACATAACAGAAGTCCACCAGGAAATACAGAGAAATATCAGGTCCTATTTGAAAATCTATATTCCACAAAAATGGAAAACCTAGAAGAAATGGACAGCTTCTGGATAGGTACCATCTATCAAAATTAAATGAAGATCAGATTAATTTCCTAAACAGACCTATAAACCTTACAAAATTGAAGCTGTCATTAAAAGCTTCCCAAGTGAAAAAAAAGCCCTGGTCCATATGGTTTCAGTGCAGAATTCTACCAGACATTCAAAGAAAAATTACTACCATTACTCCTCAACTTTTTCACACAGTAGAAACTGAAGGAATATTGCCAAATTCCTTTTATGAGGCCACAATCACCCTAATACCCAAGCCACTCAAAGACACAACAATGAAGGAGAATTACAAACCAAATTCCTTCATGAATATTGATGTGAAAATTCTCAACAAAATCTTTGCAAACCGTATACAACAATGTATAAAAGATATCACCCACCACGACCAAGTAGGCTTCATCCCAGAAATGCAGGGCTGGTTTAACATATGAAAAACTGAAAATGTTATGCATCATATAAACAAACTAAAGGAAAAAAAACACATGATTATATCCTTAGATGCTGAAAAAGCCTTTGACAAAATCTAACACTCCTTTATGATTAAAGCCCTGGGGAGATCAGGAATATAGGGAGAATATCTAAATATAATAAAAAAAATTTACAAGAAGCTGATGACCTGCATCAAAATTAATGAAGAAAAACTCAAAACAATCCCACTAAAATCAGGAACTAGACAAGAATGTCCTCTCTCCCCTTATCTATTCAATATAGTTCTCAAAGCTTTAGCTAAAGCAATAAGAGAATGAAAGGAGATTAAGGGGACACAAATGGGAAAAGCAGAAGTAAAACTATCTCTATTTGCAGATGATATGATTGTATACATAAGTTACCTACAAAATTCTTCCAAGGAACTTCTACGGCTGATAAACACCTTCAGCAATGTAGCAGGATACAAGATTAACTGAAAGAAACACTAAAGATAGAAGAGTTGAAAAAGAAATAAGGGAAACATTACCCTTCATAATAGCTGCAAATAGTATTAAATACCTTGGAGTAACTATAACCAAAGATGTAACAGATCTATTTGACAAAAATTTAAATCACTGAAGAAAGAAATTGAAGAGGATATCAGAAAATGGAAAGCTCTGCCATGTTCCTGGATAGGTTGGATCAACATAGTAAAAATGGCAATTCTACCAAAAGCAGTCTACAGATTCAATGCACTACCTATCAAAATCCCAACACAATATTTTTTAGACCTTGAAAGAACAAAATTCAATTTCACTTGGAATAACATGAAAGCCAGGATTGCCAAAACAATTTTGCTCAACAAAAGTACCTCAGGAGGTATCACCATCCCTGACTTCAAGTTATACTATAGAACTACAGTAATAAAAACAGCATGGTACTGGCATAAAAACAGACGTGTGTGGTCTCTAAACAAACAAACAAGAAAAAATCCAAGCATGCCCAAGCTGCAAACCACAACCACTGAACAGCTTGGGTCAGAAACACCCTGGACTTACTCTTCGGATCCCACTCCCCCTAGAGGAACACCTGACTCACTCTTTAGGGAGGGGGGACAAAACTGGATCTGCCAGGAGTGGAGACTGAACTAAGCAGTAATGGGTCAATGGGACCATGGGACTGTCTGATGCCTGCCCAGGGAGGGGATGGGGAGTTTTGAAGGAGAAAGAATGACCTGATGTGGCAGGAGGGGGAAGGGTCCTTGAATAAGGATATACAGGGATAGAAATCATGACTTCTTTGTTAATAATAATAATAATAATAATAATAATAATAATAATAAAGTAGTGCTCAAAAAATGGAGTAAAAATAAATAGTAATAAGGTGCATAAAAATGAAAAATACAAAGAATACCTGGAAAAAAAGAACAGACTTGTGGATCAATGGAATAGACTTGAGGATACAGACATTAACCTAAAAAACCTATGAACACCTGATCTTCGACAAAAAGGCCCAAAATATTAAATGGAAAAAAAGATAGTATATTTAACAAATGGTGTTGAATAGCTGGATGGTGGTGTGTAAAAAAAATGCAAATAGATCCAAGCCTGTCACCCTGCACAAAACTCAAATCCAAGTGGATCAAAGACTTCAACATAAACCCAGCCACTTTAAACTTGATAAAAAAGGAATTTGAAAATGCACCTCTACGAATTGGCACAGGCGACCACTTCCTAAATATAACACCATTTGCATAGACACTAAATAAAATCAACAATCAATAAGTGGGGTCTCCTGAAGCTGGGAAGCTTCTGTAAAGCCAAGGACACTGTCAATAGGACAAAACAACAGCCTACAGAATGGGAAAAGATTTTCACCAACCCTAGAAGTGATAGAGGACTGATCTCTAAGATATATAAAGAACTCAAGAATCTATAACCCAAAACCTTGAATAACCCAATCAAAAAGTGGGGTTCAGATCTAAAAAGGGAATTATCAGCAGAAGAACTATGAATGACTCAAACGCACCTGAAAAAGTGCTCATTATCTTTAGTCATCAGAGAAATGCAAGTCAAAACAACTTTGAGATACCACCTGTCACCTGATAGATTGGCTAAGATAAAAGACACAGAGGACAGCCTATGCTGGATTGGATGCGGAACAAGGGGAACACTCCTCCATTGTTGGTTTGAGTGTAAGCTTGTTCAGCCACTTTGGAATGCAATATGGTGGTTTCTCAGAAAATTGAGAGTCAATCTCCCCAAGGAGCCAGCAGTACCACAAAAAATTGAGTCATATACCCAAGCTAAACAAAGTCCAAAAGAGCCTTATACAGACTTTCTATAGAAGTGGACTCAAGCTATAAATAAAATAGTGTCTGATCCAAGAGTTCAGACACAACTAATACTCTCTTTGGCCTCCAACCATACTAATATAACATATAAAAAATTACTCATGCCACTAAAGATCAAAAGTACAACCTTAAAAAATAGATTCAATTTATAATTAATTCCAAGTCTTTACATACTAATAAAAAATTAAATAAGACTAGCCATTACTAATATTAAGATAAAGAAATCAAAACATCATTTGTTTTAATTGTTATAAGCCAGGACATACAAAAAATTATAGACAAAACATCTATAAAAATACTCCCATCCCCAAAATAACTCAAACAAGAGGCCACTACCTTCTAAGTTATACAAGAGATATGACAAAGTCCATCATTAGACAATAAATATAGATCCACAAAAAACAGAAATGACATTTTACCATCAAAAAACATAACTCGGGGCTTCCCTGGGAAGCTCCCAAGAGACAAACCTCAAAGCCAAATAAAGTCCAGTCATATCCAGTCACAATAAAAACAAAAAACAAAAAACAGCCTTCTTAAGACATATCACAAATCCCAAGCCTAAAACAATAGACCATATAGCCATAAACAATAAATTGCCTTTACAAAAAAAGCTGACAATATCCAATAAAGCAACAAAACACATATTTTAACACACTTCCATAAATAAAGACCAAAGTTAAAAATAAAAATAAATATTATTTATATACAAGATTTAATTGACACGAGAGCTAACATTTCAATCATAACCCCACAATCATAACACCTCAGATATCCTCTCAAAGAGATAAATGTTCAATTTTTAAATATTAAGACAATATCTCAAGTAAAAGAAAATATAAGATAACTTAATACATAAGACCAAAAAAAAAAAAAACCAAAAAAAGATTAAAGTCATACATGGCCAACATAACAATAAACTTATAGGGCTGTGATCTTTTACAGCAATAAAACACCCAAATTAAGATCCCTCAGACTTAAATATCAACCAAAGACTCAATTATGCCCCTAAAGACAATATTTCAAAAGACTATAATAAACAGTCACCAGTTATTCAAGTTACACAAGACAGTCTAAAGGCTACTGACACCTCAAAGACACTCACAGCCTTGCCTTTAAAATAGTTAACAGACAAGCCTATTTAAGTTCAACAATGGTCTTTGACAAAAAAAAATATTGCTGGCCCTAAAACAATTGATACAAAAAACAGTTACAGTCTCAACATATTAAAAAATCAACCAGCCCATAAAATTCCCCCATATTCATAGTCAAAAAAACCTAAAACATAAAAAATAATAACAGGTTTAAAAACAATTAATAAGGTGAGGTGATTTAGCCCATAGACACCTTACAGTCTGATATACCCTTACCTTCTTTGCTACCTAAAAGACGGCCTATTATAGTTATTAATCTAATTAGACCTCAAAAGGTGCAACTTAAGACACCTAGTGATTTTCAGAAACTACTGGGGGATATCGCCCACATATGACCCGTTATTGTTATAAAAAGCTATGAACTAGTTCTTTGTTCAAAACCTTAGATGGAGTTAACGATTTGAATAGTCCCAGGGAATTCTCTGCTGAATCTGAGAGAGAATTAGCATTGGTGGAAAAGAGATTACAAGAAGCACATGTGAACCATATAGATCCAGATCTCAACTCCATCTTGGTTATTTTACCTTCTGAGTATTCCCCTACAGGAGTCATAATGCAAAGAGAAAATATTATATTAGAATGAATATTTCTGTCACATAGGCCAAGTAAAATATTGAAAACATACATTGAAAAGATTTCCTATTTGATTTTCAAAGGAAAATTTAGGCTTTGTCAGTTGACTGGAAAGAATTCAGCAGAAATTGTTGTACCTTTGACTAATGAGGAAATTGATTGATTATGGGCAGACAATGAACCTTGGCAGAAGGCCTGTAGTGGCTTCTTGGGAGAGAGTTATAATAAATATCCCCAAAGCAAGAGGATTCAGCTTATAAAGAAAACTACCTGGATTTTCCCCCATGTTGAACCTATTCCTGGAGCCCCTACATTTTTTGCTGATGCAAACACATAAGGAAAGGCCGGTTATAAATCAGAAAAATTCAGTAAGGTGGCACAGAGCCCTTATGATTCTGTTCAGAAGGCAGAACTATATGCTATTATTATGGTGTTATTGGATTTTACAGGACCTCTTAACCTGATAACTGACTCTCATTATGCAGAAGGAGTCGTATTTCATATTGAGAATACTGACTTCATTCCTGATGATACTGAATTAACTTTTTGTTTGTACAGCTGCAGGATATCATCAGAAATAGAACACTTCCTATGTGCATAACATATATCAGGACTCATTCAGGCCATCCTGGATCTTTTGAACAGGATAATGATGTGGTTGACTGGTTATTAACAAGAAATGTAATAGAAGCCTCAGAATTTCACAAGAAGCATTATGTCAATAGCAAGGGATTAAAGATGAAATATGTTCATCATACCATTGACACCTACCCGGGAATGCAGTGGGCTAGTGCCTTGAGTTCTGAAAATGCTAATTCTGTACTTAGACATCTTCTGGAAGCCATGACCATGTTGGGAGTTCCTGATCAAATTAAGACTGACAATGCTCTAGCATATGCTTCCTGGAAAATGAGGCAGATTTTTGGATATTATGAGATAAAGCACCTTACTGGGATATCACACAATGCCACTGGACAAGCAGTTGTGGAAAGATCCCATCACATCTTGAAAAAGATGCTTCATAAACAGAAAGGTGGTATGAAAAACCCAGGGAGAGATTCCATAGTGCCTTGCTGACATTAAAATTTCTTATTGCTGATGAAAAAGGAACTTCAGCTACAGAGAGACACTGGGTAATAGAAAGGACTTCTGAGTTGAATCAACCTGTTTATTTCAAGGACATACTAATTTCAGAATGGAAGCCAGGATATGTGCTTCGATGGGGTCAGGGTTTTGCTTTTGTTTCCACAGGAAAAGAAAAAAAAATATGGGTAGGAACAAGACTGATAAAGAGCCGATTCAAAAAGGAGAACCCTCCTGAGGAGAAGAAATAATGGCTAATCTGCTGATATGACAATTGTATATGTGGTAAGGAACATTCACTTAAGTAAGGTGGGACCGCGTCTCAATTTTTACAGAAGAACGGATATAACCCTCTTCACACATTAAAAGGATGCTGAACACTTAGACTTTTAAAGCTGGAAGAATGTATGAAAGGAATACAGAGGAACACAAGGACACCTGACACTGACACTCACTAAGGGTAATTTCTCAATTCTCACTACTGTACATCTATATCTAATATATACATGAAAAAAGTGGTCCTGGTTTGATCATGAAAAAGTCTGGCTTTGGAGATGGAGCAAGTGGATTTCTGCCTCTCTAAACCCAAGCACAGTGGTAAATAAGGCCTGAGAGACTTTGTCTTACATCAGAAAAGCCACCTGGGGTGAGACAGAACCTGCTATATATCACTCAATGATCACTTCTGATATACAGACAGCTATAAGATAGCTACATATCATGCCTTTGGCAAGAATTTCAGATAGACTTACTTAGTACAATGAAAATGGCTATAATTATTTATACTTACTTCATTAAGACTTAACCATTGTTTTAGTCTTATAAGACCCCACAGAGATACTGTCACCCACAAGCCAACATAAAGCAACCTAATAAAAAAACTATGTCCTTCTCCCAATAAGTTTGTCATCTAAGGGTTATTGACAATTATCACTCTGATAAGATGGTTATAAGTTAATCTTAGATAGAAGATAAAATGATATTATAGACATAAAAACTTCTTTCAAAAAAAATAAATAAGAGATTATTATATCCACCCGCAAACAACTACTAACCAAAAGATAAACCAAAAATAAATTGCCATGGTACAAATGTTTATTTATTAATACAAATAAAGAATTAATCTATATGTTTGATTAAGATAATATGCATATTAATACAAAGTTGACCATGATACAAATGCTTATATATTGATACAAATGAAAAAATTATTCTATATGTTTGATTGAGATAATATATATTGATACAAAGTTGACCATAATACAGATACTTATATATTGGTACAAATAAAAAACATATTCTATATATTTGATTAAAATAATATATTGATACAAAGTTAAATATATAATTGCCCTATTTTGCACATGTGTCTACCTCTGTTTTAATTAATATTTTACATATTAATACATATTAAATACATTGTCATTTCCATAATGCAATTTCTACCTCTAGTTATTTATGCTAGTCATAACATTTGTTATAATATATACACAAGTTGTTTTATATAACTTTGTTTAGATATTTTATATAATGATACATAGTTAAGATATTGTTGTCACTTGATACAAAATGTATATCTTGGTTAATGTTCATAAGATTGTCATACTTAAAATTATTATATAAGAGTTATACATTCATTTATAAAATGCCTATTCTTACAATATAAGCTTTACTCTCTTAGTTGACTAAAATTACAGATTACAACTACTCAGATTTGCCACATAACAGTCAAGATACTCAGGCTTTCCAAAAACATGTTAAAATATACCAGATATATAGGCGTCTTCATCCACTTCATAGACCGAGAAAATATGACATTAAAGATTTTGTTATCTACAATTCAGCCCTAAGAGACACAACAACTCGTGGCATCACTGTTTCTTTCCTAAGGTAGTGTTGAGCATCACAGACATCTCACTAAGAGATTGTCTTCTTTAGCAGATAATGGCCTAAAGAACAAAAGACTGTCCTTGCCTCAACTGCTGTCAGCATGCATACTGTCCAATATAAACAAGCAAGATAAAAAAATAGAGACTTCCAAAGCCTGCCTAGACAAGATAAGACAGTCTCACCCAAAAATACCCTACTTCTAAAGGGACTTGTCAGACATCCTAGGCCAATAGCCAAAAAAATAGATGCTCCCACTATACAAAAAACTGTAGATGACTGTCCAAATAGTTAACTGTCATTGTCCTCTCCTAAATCTTAAAAGTTACTCTCTCGTACTTCCAATCTTCAAATAATATATTTTCCCTTTCAAGTCTTGATAGTGTTAAAGACTAAATAATTAAAGTTGCTATTACTTCGTATCTCAACAAAAACATTCAGATATTAAAACTTTATTATTCGAGATAAACAGCTTTAAAGCAATCCCTATACATTGCCTCATATCAATATTCTAGTCATTAAAATGCACCTTATATTTGTTGTTTGTTAGTTGTAGTGTGACCTTGCTTATGTTAGTGCCTTTCCCTTCCCCAGACACAACCTTATAATAATCCCTATAATATATAGTCTTATACTTAATTTAAAACTTTATCTAGACAAAAGAGAGATATAGCGAAAAATTAAAAGTTACCCAGTAAACTCTGATGATGTCAAACAACCAGATCTGTTCAGGGTGTGGCCAGCTAAAAAGACCCCAAGACAAAGAGATAATTCAGTGCCTTTTGACCTGCAGCGCAGTTAGAGAAAAAACTCTGTGTCACTCCCCTGCACGCTGCCTCCTCCTTTTCTTCCCCTCCGAATCTTCTTTATATTGTAAGAGTTTTTAAAATAATAAATATTACCAGATTATATATATATATATATAACGGCTTTATATCATCTATAATATCATACAAACAAAATAAGTACATAAAACCTAAGAAAAGTTATGCCATTTCTAGAACTATTATTTTACAGCTCAATTCATCTATGAAAAGAAAAAACAACCAGCTCAATAGTCTCAATGGTCATTCATGGCCAGAAGGTGGGGAACGGTAGCTTGACTTTTAGAAGACAAGGCAATTTTTAAAGAATAATGAAAATATTCATATCTTAATTTTGATAATGGTCATTCTACACATATGCACATTTGTCAAAATGCATCAAATGTTATAATTCAAACTGGGTGGATATATTTACTTATTGTTATTATAATAACTTATTGTTATTGTATCTGCCCTTAATATTTGTTTAATTGAATCATTTTTTTTCATTGGTTTGGGATATATCTGAATGAAAGGTTAGTAAAGACATATTTCAAAATTAGCTTTTTCATATATTTAGCCTGTGCTTCTTAAATTGCATAGAGCTAAAGCTGGGCATAGTGAAATATGCCTGTCTTTCCCTGTTCTCAAGAGGCTGAGGCTGGGAGATTGATGAGCCTTGAAAACAAAGAACACTCTGGACAACACAGTGAAACTGTCTGAGAATTAAAATCAGAAAGATAGAGATGGAAAAATCATAAGTCAAAAATTTAAAAATTGAAATAAAAGTACTTATCACCTAGGCAATTCTTTGGTGTATAAATTGGAGATTACTTTTGTGTTGCTTCACTTCCAACAGAAGTACACTGTATACTATATATCTATATATCTCATTCACATAAGGTTAGTTATTTTAGTAAACAGAACACAACCCTGTAACCATTATTCAGACTCAACAGAGAATATCAGCATTACAGATGCCTCTTTTTACGATTTCTAGTCCTCTGAATTATTTAGACTAAATGTCACTCAAGCACAACCTAAAAATCAAATTAAAAATTGTTCCACAAGAGATATATTTTTAATATTTTATTTTACCAATATGTAAATCATGGAAGAAACATAAATATTAGTTAACTGAAAATGGAGAGAGAATATGAAAGTATTTGTAATTCACAAACAATGCTTTAATTTTTACTGTAACTTTTATTACTTAAAACAATGTTTAAATATATTTTAATCATACTCTTCCCTTCTTTCAGTTTCTTCCAGATCCTCTCCTCATCCCTAACCACCCAACCTTAAGTTTTTTCTCAAAACACAAACACAGTCTCAATACAACAACCCAAAAGAAAAAAAAAATCATCCAAAAGCACACAAAAAGCTATGTAGTCCATTATTGTTGGTCAGCTCCTCCTGAACATGAGGCCTACCCTGAAGTGATTGCTGTTTTCAATGTCACTCCATTGGAGAAAACTGGATTTTCCTCTCCCTGCAGATGCAAAGGGCAGTTCCGTTGTTAGTGTCTAGGCTTTCATTTCATTTGTTTTTTGCTGCTGTCTTCAGAGAAGCCATAAACTGAAAAGAACCTAGATGTCCCTCCACTAAAGAATGAGTAAAGAAAATGTAGTGTATTTGTATAACTCAACCATTAAAAAATAATAACATCATCAAATTTACAGGCAAATGGATGGAACAACAGCAAAAGTCATCCTGTGTGAGAAATATCCCAGTCTCAGGAAGACAAATATGACTAGTGCCTTGGCCAACTATCATCATAAAAATGTTTTATTTTTTTAATTCACACAAACTCTTTGGTATAATATCTGGAATACAATGGAAGCTAATTAATCTTTGACAGAAGAATGGGAGTGAAAAAAGAAAGAGATTCGAGTGAAGAAAGATTTATATTTTCACTTTGATTAAATTTATATACCTAAAGACAAAAACTTCTGGTTAAAAAATCCAATAAGGAAATAAAATAGATATTTTTTTCATACCTTTCAGTCACCTCTGAAAATTCACCAAGTCAATTAATTAAACATATACTGGACTTGAATTTTTAAAAGCTTATAATTATAAGCAACATATATTAAACTAGCTCTGTGAAGCAGAGCTTCTTATCTGTTGTTCCTTCTGCAAAGTATAAATGAAGAAGAAGTAGGCTGGTTAGGCTGTTCTGGGTTTTCCCTGCCCTCCTCTGAGCACTTGACTTTGGGAACAGAAACACATTGTGATTATTGAGTGCACATGGCAGCTTAGCTGAAGGATGATCAATAGGCTTCACCTCAGAAGCAGAGCCTGAATGAAGAAAGATAATTCTTCCCCAAGATAATGGCAAGCTTGAACAGGAATTATGGTATTAAAATGCAAGAAAAAAGAACATCTTCTTAAGTGAAAAAAAATATCAATCTGATAAGTACATTCTTTTAGCCTGAGTCTGATAGATGACAACATAGGACTTTGAATTTTCAAATGATCCTCTCTGGCTTAGATTTTTATCTATATTCTTTGTATCTTTCCTTTGAAAATAGCTAGAAATTGCTTTCTTTTTTCCAAGCTAGAATAACTGAGCATTACAGGGGTCTCTGCCAAGAATACGGAGACTCAGATAAGAAATCTCATCCTTTACTTGTGATAAATAAACTATTAAAAATCAAAGAGACACTTAGAATGCCTGAAATGTACAGATTGTGTTGATATCTCACCTGTAAAACCTTCCCCATTATTTAACCACAATTCTGAATCTTCTTTATTTATATTTTGGTTTGGAAATTTGTCTTTTCCCTGAGCTAACATGCTTCATGTGGGAGACTAAAAATTTGCCAGGAATAGTCCATCTGGCTGTGAAGTAAATTGTGCTTATTGGAACCCCAGCAGAAATTTTAACTTGGGGGCAGTCTAAACTTCTATTCCTTTCTCAGTTTAATGGGGATTATGATTTTTTTCCAGAAGCTTCTTTAAATAATATGGGAGACCTTACCTTGTAGATTATAGAATCTTTTGCCTTTTATAATCTTATCAGGCCCTGGAGATCATTCAACTTGAGTGAAACCTCTCTTGTGTAACAAGCCCAAAACAGTAAAATGAGCTGATACAAAAGTTTATGGCAAGTGAAAATCACTATGTTATATTTGATTACATTTGTCTGACCTTGAACAATCTTAGGAGCTAGAGTAGTAATATCTATTAAGTAATTCATTTAAAATTGCTTAATTAAGAAAGAAAATTTCATTGAAGCCTCTAGATTAATTTGTACTTCTACTTAAGAGCATCAACATTTATAATCAATTTAAAGAGGAAATGAGCCCAGATTATTTTATAGTCCACAATGAAACCTAACTGGATTCATTTAGACTGAAATTGGAAATATAGGGAAATCTGATATTTTTAATTTCCTATATCTTAAGGGCAATAATGGTCATTTCATCTTTATGAGGCAATGAGTTTTAGACTTGAAATAGCCAAAACTGAATTTGCCGATGAAATGGACATTTTCCAGTGTTTTCCTTTCTGGGGAAGCACTCATCAGAGATAGTTTACAGCCGAAACTGCAGGGAGGTTTGGCCTATGTGGTAGTGAATATAATGAGAGGAAGCAGGAGTTGCTCTTGATAGGCTTTTTTCAACCTCTGTGTGTTCTATTCATTTTCTCCCCTCCTGAAGGAGTATTTTAAACAATGCTGTCAGGATTAGATAAATATCTTAGAGGTCTGGGAGTTGTATGGAGTGATTTAAGGAGGAACAAACTGGAGACAGAGGAAATATATTTTTGAGCTTATTTGTTTATCTTAGGGTTTACTCTGTTTTCTGTCTCTGTAATATCCTGGGAAGTTAATAAAGGGAGGACATTTATTTAACTCTCAGGTCTTGAAATGAGGAAGTCTGCCATCTGGAGAGGTCTTCCTGTCTCATAATGTAACAGAGGGTATCACAGAACAATTATGCCAGCTCAAAGCTTCTTATAAAGCTACTAATGTTGGTGGGAATCCCAGCTACATGACCTCAAGTGAGTCTAATTACTTCCCCACGGCCCCACCTCCCATTTACTATTAATAATAACTAAGGAAATATTTCCCAGTGATCAATGAGTGAAATTGTGTAATTCTAAATTAAGAAAGCAACAACAAAAAATAGAGCAGAGATTTATTTTTAGGGAGATCAAAAGTCTTTGGTGAGCTACTGGGAGAAGATGGGGGAAAGACCAGTGAGTACAAGGAAGAAAAGAACAGAGGTGGCTAATAGGATTCTGCTTTGGGATTCATCTACCTGCTGACACTGTAGGAGGCACAGAGGTCTTTGCACTCACAGATAAACACTAGGGAAACCTGGAATGCTAACTACTCTGGTTTATTCATTCTAAGGAAGGAATATAAGACCTGTTATCTGCTCAGAAGGCTGGGGGCATGCTTTCTAGCCTGGTGATCTTTGACCTATCTGTGTAGCCAGAGATAATACCATCCCCCACCCCGACCCTTATCAGAAGCTTGTTTTTCTCAATCAACTTACAGAACCTGTCTTTATGGAAAGTGTCACAAGTTTCCATATAGTCACATCTGATCTTTATGTCCTTTACTTTGCTCTTCAAAGAGATTTATATATGCTTAGTTGTACATGTGAGATTGGGCTAATTATCACCAGAAAAGTTCTCACCAAATTGTGCTGTGCTTAAATATGTCTAAAATAAATCTCTGGGTCAGACTCCAGAACTTTGAACCAACACAGGCTACTGAGTCATGGTGCTTCTTGTCTCCTGTGATTCATCTCTCTGTAAGCTTGTAAAGATTAAAGAGAAAGACTTTTTATCATGTATCCATGTATTCAAGCTTGGGTAGAACTGGGCAAGTTTATACATTTGGTCCCACCTTTTAATATCTTACAGGCCACAGTTCAAGAGATAAGCATATTATCCTAGTAAAAGTGAATAGCAATCTTGTTGGGAAATTTAGAAAAGAAAAAGATTAAAGGTCAGGTTTAAACCTAATATATTAGAGAAGACTATTATATTTTTATTTATACATTCACTCATCTTCAATATGTTTCGAATTCTTTTTATATGTTCAGTAATGATGAATTACCCTGGAGCCCTATGAAGCTTATGAAATGCCCCACCCCTACCACAAAGTTGAATGTCCAGTGCTAAGTTATATTCTCATACCTGTTGTACTTTATATTTTCAGATACACTATTGCAAGTTTTCCAGGCTGAGTTTAAACTTACATTTTTTTTTTCCTCATCATGCCAAGTAGCTATTGCAACATTTCATCACCAGGTTCAGTCAATTACCTCTTCTGATTGACATTCCCCTGAGCATCTAATTTAATCCTTTAAATTTCTTTCTTGATTCATACATGAAACTTTTTCTTGCTCTACTTTTTGTAAAATTATAGCATGTGGTATTATGTATCTTAAACTAAATGTAATTTATTCAACATTTTTATGCACCATTGCTCACTCTCTGCTTTGAGTAAACTCCCAAGCCCAGTGATCTTTGTACTGTTTCTCTATACTCTGACAGAATTTGCCTCTCCCCATAACTGCAGGGACCCTAGAATTAGATATGGGAGCTGTAGATTGCCTAGAATAGAGAGACCCACATAGCCTGTGGCAGACTCACAGATATATTCTTGGTTAAGTAACTCCTCATATTTGTAAGGCTGTGGAAAATAAAAGTGATCTGTATAGATTCTAGATCAAATATATGTACCATAAGCATTTATAACCACATTTATAATTTTATAAGTGGTAGGTGGGTGAATAAGTATAGATTAATGTTATACACTATATAGTATGCACTATGTTGAGGATGTCCAACAAAAAGTAAGTCATATGATCCTGAGATTCAAGAAAGGTTCTGGACTACAGTTATGCACTTGCATCAGATCCAGTAGAATTGTCATGTTTAGTGTACTATTAATTCCTGTTAGGGAAATGATTCTGACTGAGATAAGAGCATAAAGATAAGCTTGAGGGGTAGAGAGATGACTGTGGGTAAGAGTAATTGATACTTTTTCACAAGACTAGAGTTTGGTTCCCAGCATCCACATTGGACAGCTCATGACTATAACTCCAGGTTTAGGAAATCTGTTGACTTTCATTGGTACCTACACTAAAGTACACATACCTAAATAAATACATACACATAAACCCATGTTTACATAACAAAAATAAATCTTTTCTAAAGATCATGGCTGAGAGCTCTGCATGGAGATTAAAAATAATTTATGGAAAGTATGAAAAGAGAAAATTTGGATAGTAGTGAGTTAGGCCAGAAAAACAAAGACCTTTTGTGAAAACTAAGAGAATTTAAAAAAGAATTTTGAAAGGAGGGAATTATCAAAAGTATAAACTAAATTAAAATTTTGTAAGTCTGAATAATTTTTTTATCAAAATTGTGTCTCCTACTTAAATTTGTATACTAAAATTATATCCCATCATATAGAAAAAATAGGTATCTTATTAGAAAAAAATAACTTTTAATAAGGTAAGATAGATAAGGTCATAAGGACAATTTTTCACTCTAAAGGGAAAAATTCAGTATGCATCCACACAGGGGAAAACCAGGCCAGTGGACAGCCAGCTGCACACCGAGGAGTCAGATGTTGGATGATCCAAACCTGCTAATTTTTCTTGACTCCAAAAGCGTGAGTGATATCTTTCTGTTGTGTGAGCCACAAAGGTTTGTACTTGATTTTGGAAACCTTACTGGGAAATCCAGTTATCTTTATTAAACTCTTGTAAGTTAATCACACTTTTCAAAAATAATCAGAGCTTATCCCACATAGCAGTAGGACATTAAGTGGGGTGTGACTATAATGCTCCTCTATGAAATGGTAGCTTTGGTGGAGGAGGGTAATAGTTACAATGAAGGGGTCTTGATTGGGTTTGTTTTTTCCTGCCAGATAAAGGATTAAAACGCAGGAATAATCTATCATGACAGGTAGCAGCAGAGAAATATCTAACACTGCAAACAGAAGCAGATAGAATCAAATGTTGAAAAAAGGCATTTTATTTTCTTTTTATGAAGAAAAACATGCATAAAACAGGCACACAATGAAAAATACCCTCTGAAAAGTAGAAAGGGAACTGAGGAGCAAAAATTCCAGTCCCTTGTTGAGGGCTGTAGTTTTTAAAGCCAATGAGGACTCTTCCTTCCCTGACTTAGAGTTTGTTTGTTTCAAGGAAGATAGGCTAGCTAATTGGTCCACAGACATTGTGTGAACATGTCCTGATCTGGCCTGGAACTTATTAAACTGTTCTATCAAGAAAAAACCTACAAGGCTTTTGTTTTAAGCTGCCAAACTTTTGTCTCAGGTCAGGAGCCTGAGAAAGAAGCTGATCACCTTGGAAAATTACCATCTGTATTATCTCTTCATGGCCCTGCCTATTACTGAGTCTCTCTCTAACTCTTAGTCCCTCAGAATGCTCCAAGAGGTGGTTGCTGAAACCTCAGAACACTGTTAAAATGTTATTATATATTTCCATGGGGCAAGTTGATCATTTTTACATTTTACTCAAATGATTATGCACACTTACTAAGACATTTATTTCATAGCTAAAGAAAGTTCTGAAGGAGTTTTAATTTGGAACAGGCAAGAAATCTTACAAAAATAATAGTAACAAAGCTGTACTCTGGATGTGATTATGAGATCACTAAACCAACCTGAAATTATTACCCTAAAGTAAATCAGGCTGATGCTAGGCCTACATTTAGAACTGTTTGAAACTACATGCCATAACTGATAGTTTATCAATTTTTGATTTTTTGGAAAACACTTCTTAACTTACCTTCATTTTCAACAAAGTTATAATTACAACATTTTTCCTTTCCCTTTTCTGCCTCCAAATCGTCCCATATACCCTTTCTTGCTGTCTTTCAAATTCAGACTCTTTTTCCACAAATTGTCTCGTGTACATACATATATATTTCTATATATAACTGTCTCAGTTTGTACAATGTTCTCCTATGTATGTTTTCAAGGATAATGATTAGTATTGGGTGGCAAGGAATATTTCTTTTACTCTCAGTGTATCCTAGTTGTCTGTTGTTCTTTGTGTATGGTTGAGTTCTCATAGGCTTGACCTGTTAAAACCATCATGCTCTTTTCTTTTCCCTGGTGGTTTGATTATTAATTATTGTTGGTTTTATTGCTTGAGACTGACCCCACAGCCTGGTGCTGTTAGCATTGATCTTGGGCCTAATTGACAACATTTCTCTCTGTACTTCTTAGTTGTTCTTCATTGTTTCTACTGCTCTTTAAATCATTGGAATAGAGACTATTATTTGTTGTCCTGGCTCTTCTCTTTAACATATTATAACATGATGGCTCTTTAATCTACAATTTAACCCAAATTATTTTTGATATATTAATTTCTATTGTATAGGTTTATTAGAATGGGTGTAATATTTAGTGGTCACCACCTTAGTAATGTATATTTTTGTTAAATTACATTGTAAAGAATTTCAATGGCAAAGGTCAAATATTAAAAATTTTATTTCTAAACTTTATATCTCACAGTACAGACAGAACTGTAAAATAAGACTAAGAAAAAAATGTCAAATATGAGAAAAACAAAAGATTGTGGGTTTTGTTTAAAAGTGAGTATTTGTACAATATGCACCCATGAGGTTTTGGATTTGAGGACACTGAAACAGATATTTTTCTGTGAATCCATAATGCCATAAGAGCATGATCACAATAGTGATCATGGAGGACTCCAAAGAGAAAGGAAGGGGATTTCAGGCCACCCAGAAGGGAAAGGCTTCTTTAAGACATTTGGGAAAGGTGAGAAATAGAGAGCATCTTGTACTGCTGGGAAATGAGAAAGTATCTAGCTGTTCTTGGAATGTGTGAAAGAAGGGCCCTTTAAATTGTATTTATGATGCTGGCTGAGTCATGAGCTCTAAATTCTGTAGTACCTGCCATTTAGCCAGCCAGAATCAAGATACTTTGCAACTTTGATTTACAAACTCAGACAACCTGTTAACTCTCCTGTAACAGCAAGGATCCCAGAATCAACTACAAGGCCTATAGGCTTCTTGAACCAGAAAACATGTTGCAGATTCACAGGTATAGTCCTGGTTAGGTACACACTGGCATCTCTGAGACTGCCTAGAAATGTGGCCTGATCAGGCCTAAATCTAACAGCATGAAGTAGTGGGGTTGGCCTTAAGCACTAAAATCAACTCAAAATTAACAAACCAGTGCAAAAGAGGAAACATACCATCTACAACCCTATGGCTTCCCTGCAGGAAAAAGACTACATCTAGGTATGGTGGGTGACTGTAGTAGGAAGACACTACACCTCTACTCACAGGATGAGCACACAGTTCTCCACAGTGTCAAATCAACCAGGTGAGACAGCAACTTGAGCATAGCTCAGTGGTGGAGAGGAGGTTCGTTTTGTGGGCCAGTGGCAAGGCTCTTGAAAGAGAAATTATTGTTTCAGTATGAATAACTAAAACCAGTGGATGGCAGAAGCTCCCACTCTTACCATTCTATGCCTAAACCATCATGTGATCTCTTATATTTTACACCTAAATTCAAAAAAATTGGAAGAATTTCTGTAGGTAGAAGTATGGACCCAGAAGTGAAAGAAGTCTGATTAGTTATTAACTGTGTTTAGGAGAAAGAACTGCTTCATGCAAGAGACACAAATAAGTATAGGAGGTAGACAGAAGGTAAAAATTTGTGAATTTAGCAATTATCAGGTGATACTTAGCTGCTACTGAAACAATGCGAGCATGTGTAAAGCACTTCTGTGAAATAGCTGAAGTCATTATACCAGACATATTAAACACTGAACAGGTCTAATGCTGCCTATGAGCCAGGTATATAAATTCTGGTTTAGGCTGATCAAAAACAAAGTGAGATAGGAGTCATTGTAAGCAATTTTTAAAGCAAATACTCTAATTTGATTAGATGGTATACCTGTCTCACAAGAAAAAATAAAAGTTTAAAGTAAATTCCATTTATCCATGTCAGAGTAGAAGTGAGTATAGTAATATGAATAATATGCTAGGCAGGCTTTCATTTACATTGTGACTTGGTCTGCTGCTGTATCTTTGAAATTGCTTGTCATATTTTGCCAATCCATACCACACTGATGAAATGAGGGGGGAACTCACATTGTCTGAAATAAATTGCAACTAAATAATGGCCCAGCTACAAGAAAGAATTAACAAAGTATAATGTCAGCACCTATATAAACCAAGGGATGTAGTTATACTTCAAATTACATTATTTAATCAGCTTACCATTGTTTAAAACTATGTTGTTCTTTTGGTTTTGAATTAGAAAATTAAGGTAGTGAAATCATAATTTCAAATCTAAAAGTGACATCAGAAAATGTTACTATAATTTATCTCTGGTATTTTTGCTCTATTTTTGGTAACATAAAAGAACGACTCCGTGCTGAGGTGCAGAGAGCTCATGCAAATGAAAGCAATAAGACAAATGAAACTACAGAATTCAAATTTAATAGTTACAACTTGCTCATTTTCTATAGTCTTATATTTTAATCTATAAATTGATAATGATAAAAGTAATAAAGATATTAAGTTGATCAATAAAATACCTACAATGGTTCATTTTAATTGTTCATTTTGATACAATCTAGAGTCACATAGAAAGAGTCTCAAATGAAACATTGTCTAGATCAGGTAGGTCTGTGGGAATGTTCTGGAAATCACCTTTATTTCCTTAGCTGATATAGGAAGACAAAGCCTGAAATTAAGTTCATTATATTTTTTAACTTGGGCCCTGGACTTAATAAGAATAAACAAAACCACTAGAGGATGGTGGCACACACCTTTAATTTCATCACTCAGGAGGCAGGCAGATCTCTGTGAGTTTGAGGCCAGCCTGTTCTACAGAGTGAGTTTCAGAACAGGTAAAGTTACATAAAGAAACTCTGTATTGAAAAGCAATAAAGAAAAAAGAAAGAAGAAAGGGAGAGAAGGGAAGTAAAGATGGAAGAAAGGAGGGAAAGAAGGAAGGAAGAAAGAAAGAAAGAAAGGAAGGAAGGAAGGAAGGAAGGAAGGAAGGAAGGAATAGAAACTATAGAACAGCTACT
This sequence comes from Sigmodon hispidus, assembly GCA_004025045.1. Lineage (NCBI taxonomy): Eukaryota > Metazoa > Chordata > Mammalia > Rodentia > Cricetidae > Sigmodon > Sigmodon hispidus. Next base: position 66,972 of record PVIH01003258.1, on the reverse strand, counting down.
TGCATACTCTTAACAGAAGACTGGGTCCTCTTCTATTCAGGGAAGGTTCTTCTCTTGGCCTCATTTATTTACAATGAGAGAGTGACACAGAGAGACCTGTGAAGAAGGAAGGGGGCTACCTTCTGGCCAGCCAAATGAACTGAACAAATCCTGAAGATCAAGCACTGACAGATATCACATCCAGATCATACTGGTGAGGATATAGGATAAGAGGAACACTCATCCATTGCTGGTAATATGGCAAACATTTACAGCCGCTATGAAAAACTAAGGTGGAAGTTCTTCAGGAAACTGGATATAGATATACCTCAACATCTAACTATACTACTCTTGAGTAAATTCTTGAGGACTCTACACTTACTAAGAGACACTTATTTGACCATGTTCATTGCTTCTCTATACTAGTCAGAAATATGAAACAGTATGGATATCTATCAACAGATAAAAGAAATGTGGTACATTTTCAAAATGGAATAAGACTCAACAGTTAAAAATACATGAAATTCACAGGTAAAGGGATAGAGCTAGAAAAATTATCCTCAGTGAGGTAAGTAAGATTCAAAAAGAAAAATAGTGCATATATCCTCGTACATATGGATGCTAGCTGTTAAATCTTGAAGAAGCATGCTACAACCTGCATAACCACAGATAGACATTAGGTATATTGATAGGGATTTAGAAGAGATAAGGATCTCCCAAGGAAGAATCAATAGAATATATAGTTATAAATGGACTGGGGAGACATTGGAATGGGGAAAACAAACACGGAGGGACAGGTAAAACTAAGGACCATTTGAGAGATAGTAGAGAAACCTACTAGAGTAGTCACTTCTTAAAATACTCTCTCTCTCTCTCTCTCTCTCTCTCTCTCTCTCTCTCAAACACACACACACACACACACACACACACACACACACAGATCAAAATCTAAATGACATTAAAAATATGAGGGGAGAGAATGCCCCACCTAGCCATCTCTTGACATCCAGTGAAACATCCAGTGCCAGGAATATATTACATGTAGTTGGCCAATAAAGCCTCATGGAAATGCCCAAACAACTCAGTCTATTGCCATGGCTACTGGTTGTTTCCCACAAATTGATGATAAGGCTCTAATGCTGAAGACAATTTACATATCTCACTGAACATGGAGAAGTCAAGCTAGACACCAGCTTGACTCCTACTTATTCTGGTTTTATTAAAGGAAACTCAGAGCCAGATATTGGGGAAAGGCTGGAATATCAAAGAGAGTAAACAGACCACAGTCAATTCTCACCCAGCTATCTTCCAGCTTCCTCAGCCTCCTCTTCTACATGAATCTGTCTTTATGCACCTGCCTTAAATGCCTTCTTTGCCCAGTTGTTTTACATCCAGGTTTAAAGCTGTAGGATAATACTACTATTTGGTAGTTAGCCTTGATCTCACAGAAACCCAGAAAGATCTCTGTCTCTGGAATTATGGGATTAAAGGCATGGCACTACTACTACCTACTTGGAAGCCTGGAACTCTCTCTGTAAACCAAGCTGGCCTCAAACTCAGATCTGCTGGGATTAAAGGCGTAGGTCACCACTCTCAGTCTTTCCCTGTACTGATCCTCCTGGATGGACTGTGGGTAGAACGCTTGATATTCCAGACTGGTTTTATTAAATATATAACATATCACCACAAGGTACTTTGCATACTAACAGATGAGAAAGGCAAACAGCAACCCAGCTACAAACCCTTCAATATACAATGGTGAGCATTCTGCATGATCAACTGAAGCAATAATGCCACAAAAATCATAGAATGAAACAATCAATATATAATTGGATTTAAGGCCTATTCTAAGAGATGGAACCCATGTCTGACATTTCTCAGGTGGTCAAGAACTTCAGACTAGGCTAGAGAGCTAGGATAAAACTAAATACTATTGCTCTGCTAAAGTAACATAGCAATAAAAAAGATTCCTAATGACGTTCTTCTAAACAGACAGATCAGCATCTTACTGCGCCATCATCAGAGAAACTTCCTCTTGCAGGAGATGGGAACTAATATGGAGGCCCACAACTGGACAATGTGCAGAGTGGATCAGCTCAGCAGGTGGATTCTGGGCAGATCCGATTTCCTCATCCAATTGTCAAGACTGGAATAGGTGTTCCTCCAGAGGGAATGGGCTCTGAAGTGCCAGTCCACACATAGAGACAGTCTGGTACCTCCCCTCGAGGCTCCACATACTGATCATGTCAGTGGAAAATTGCCTATCCTAGTTCCTTTTCTTGAAGGTTCCCCAGTGGCTGTTTTTAACTCTGTGAGCTCCCCACAGCTCCAGCCAGTCATCACTGTGGAATTTTTCGTCAAAAATCCAATCCTCTTGCTCATATAGACTCTCTTCCCCGACTATCAGCTGGACCAGGAACTCAGCCCAGTGCTCAACCATGTATCTCTGCCTCTACCTCTATTGATTGTTGGAATATCCTCCTGAGTGAGGTATCACAAGCCCAGAAAGATAAACACAGGATGTACTCATTAGTGTACTTTAGACAAAAAGCAAAGATCACCCAAGCTGAAAATCACAACCCCTGAAAAACTTGGGATCAGAAGGATCTTAAGAGAGACATCCAAGGATTCCCCTAGGAGGAGAAAACAGATAAGATCTTCCGAGCTATTTGGGAGGGAGAATAAGGGCTGCAACTAAGAAGGTGTGGGAAGAAATCCTGAGTGAAGGAGATGATTGAATGAGAGGAGCAACACGGAGGGAGAAAGAGAGAGAGAGAGAGAGAGAGAGAGAGAGAGAGAGAGAGAGAGAGAGAGAGAGATCTTAATAGAGGAAGCCAGTGTGGGGTTGGAAAAAGACTAGGTGCTAGGATAACCTCCAAGAACTCACAGGATGTCCTTGGCTAGGTCTCCAACCCATAGTGAAGATGTTGCTTAGGCAGAACTTCCTCTATAATCAAATAAATAGCTACCCCAATACCTATATCCAACAATGAATAGAGGTAGAGGCAGAGGCAAAGATACAGGACTTTTTCTTTTCTTCTCTGTTTGCCTGTTTGCTTTGTTTTGTTCTGGTTTGTTTTCTTTTCCTTCCTTCCTTTCTTCCTTCCTTCCTTCCTTTCTTCTTCTTATTTATTATTATTGTTGTTGTTTTTACTGGCTGGTGTTGCATGAATTCTAATGGGGCTTATATTAAAAACCCAGAGCCAGATATTGGGGTAAAAGCTTACAGATGAGAGAAGAAAAGGAACAAGCCACTAGAGAAACTTCTTACCACTGCTGAATCCTCAGGATGAAAGGGGAGGACCCTGTCTCCAGGAATCCTTAGACTAAATGCCTCTTTGTCCTCAGCTGAAAGGAAAGGGAAGCCCTGAACCCCTGTCTATTCACAATTTATATTCCCCTCTCTGCTTAGCCATATCACTTCCTGTCTCTACCTTCCTAGTGCTGGGATTAAAGGTGTGTGCCACTGCCTGACTCTGTTTCCTCTTTTAAATTGGACTAATCTCCTGTAGCCCAGTGTGGCCTTGAACTCACAGAGATCCAGACAGATCTCTTCCTCTCTGCCTCCGAAATGCTAGGATGTGACTAACTCTGTGGCTGGCTTTGTTCTTTCATCTTCAGGCAAGTTTTGTTTTTATCATAAACAATTTATTATCACAAGCTGGTGTTCTTAGGAGAGAGAGAATGGGGGAGAGACTTGAAGTTGGCTGGGTGGGAAGGTAGGGAGGAGGTGAGAGAGGGAAAGAGGGAAAGCTGGGACTAAAATATACTGTATAAAATAAACTCTTTATTTTCAAATTATATGAAAAAAATACAAAATTTTTCTGAGTAAGAGTCATGCATTCATCCATTTGTCTCTGTCCTTGACCATGGCTGATGTATCTAGCTGCTTCAAGCTCCTGCCAGTGATGATTCCACACAGCGCTGGACTATAACCTGGGATTTTCAGATAAATAATTCCTTTTTATAGGGATAGATTTTCACAGAAACAGAAATAAAACTAGGACAGTACTTTCATAAACCCCTTCTTACACTCTCTGATTCTTAGTAAAGGCAGAATAAATGATAGCTGCAATTGTTCTTAGTATGGATGACAGTATTTCCAGATGTCTATGTGTTTTACTTTTCTCTTGCTCTTATTTCATAATTCTCAAAATGACAATTACTTTGTTCTCAAAGTAATCATCCATCCATTGAACAAATAATCTGAACTGCTGAGTTGGGTACTGAGGTAATACACATATTCATCTTCTGCTGCCAAGAAGGCATCCAGGAACAAGACATTTTTTAACTATATATTTTTTTTATTTTACGTTATAAGAGTTTGCCATGGAAGTTTCCTCCTCTTCCTCCTTCTCTTCTTCTCCTCCTCCTCCTATCTACTGAGACAATTGAATCAAGCTAGTGGGAATTTTAGATTGACAGCTGTGTAGCCTGCTTGGGACCTGAGTAGGTCCTCTGCATATAGAAAACAGTTGTGTAGCTTGTTCCGTTTAAGGAGAACCTGGCAATGGGATCAGAGTCTATCCCTGGTGCATAATCCCTGGCTTTTTTGGAGCCTATTTTCTATGATGAGATACTTTGCACAACCTGGATGTAATGTCGGTGGGCTTGGACTTGCCTCAGCTGAATGTACCTGGCTTTGCTGGTTCCCCAGGCAAGGCCTTGCTTTGTCGGAGGAGGGAATGGAAGAGGAAAGACTAGGGGAGCAGGAGAAGGGATGAGAGAGGGATCTGTGATTGGTATGTAAAATAAATAATAAATTTCTTATATAAGAAAAATTAAAAAGCAAAACTCTTTCAAATAGTAATTTGATTTAGCAGTTTTTGCATATGCAGCTGTGACCTGGTAAACCATTACATACAAAAATGTTGGTAAGTACTTATAAGATGTTTTTATGAAAAAAAAAAAGATCTTAATGAGCAAAAAGTTTAATACAAACAAATGAATCCCTAACATCAGAAAATACCACCAAAAATAGGAAAGAAATGTAGATAAAAGTCTCCTCCAAGGGGCCCTGAAATTCAACTACAAATTCTTCTGTCTTGAAGTAAGACTTTGACATTCTTTGCAAATGATGACAGTTAAACAGTAACAGATTCTCCCAGCCCTGCTTTATTTGTGTCCTAACACATAGTTCTCATAATGGTAATTTTAAATACCAAATGTTTGAACACTAGATTTTATTCTTTTCAGAAGAAATTGGAGCTCAAACATACTTCATGTTTCATTTAATAGGTATAAGAATAAATACATAAAAGACAGTACCTTAAACTTCTTGAGGATTACTCCATGTACGTTATGTCATTCAAACTACCACTGATATTTCCCAAAAGGCTTACTAATAATAGATAAGTTAGGCTCATAGGCCTCAAATATTTGCTTACAGCAGTACAATTTGACTGATCTAGGACCTCAGCATGTGTATAACAGTTGAGCAGTTTGGTCTGACTATGAAACTCCTAGCAGTGAGATCATAACCTGTCCCTGGAATGCTTTTAGATTACCTTGCCCAGCCATGATGCAAGAGGAAGAGCTTGGTCCTGCTTCAACTTGATATGCCAGGCTTTGTTTATGCCCATGAGAGACCTTCCCCTTTCTGAATAGAGATGACTGAGAAGGAGTGAATGAGGTGGAGGGGGGGGAGTTAGGAGCTATGTGGAAGGATGGGAGGAGTGGAGGGAGGGAGAAACCCTGGTTAATATATAAAATAAAATAAATATATATATACATATATATATATGTATTTGACTTCAACATTCATCCAGCTATCACTGAAAAGGACATTTCAGAATCTAGATTTATAATTCTCAGCCATAGCTCTCTTTCTTTGTTTCTTATAATTTTTTTTATTAGTTTACAGTAAAAAAAAAAATACACCTTGGAAGTCACATTTTTGGGATACATGATAAATGTTTTTTTGTTATGTAAATTCAAATATACTGTATTAAGGTTTATTATAGAGGACTCAAATTCTGTTATTCTTGGGTTTTTGTTGTTGTTGTTTTCCTTTTTCTCTTATTGAAAATATTTTTTTCATACAATATATTCTAATTACTGTTTCTCCCACCAGCATTCCAACTAGGAAGAGATTTTTTCCCCCTGTCTTCATGCCCACTCAAATCTACACCCTTTTAGTGTAGTGTGCTATCATTGTCATGTTCAGAAAGTCTTTTCCTGTGACAGATTCAGCATATCTTCCCTTATGCTGAAGTCTTCAATGCATTTGGAGTTGAGTTTTATGCAGAATACTAAGTATGGGTCTGTTAGGAGTCTTCTATATGAAACCATCCAGTTTGATTAGCACTGCTTACTGAAGATGTTGTCTTTTCTCCAGTGTTTATTTCTGGCTTCTTTCTCAAAAACCATGTGTCTATTGATGTGTGGGTTTATATCTGGGTCTTCAACTCAGTACCACTGATCTTTGTGTCTCTTTTTATGTCAATACAATGGTGTTTTTATTAGTATAACTCTATAATACAATTTGAGGCTAGGAATCATGATACCTCCAAAAGTTCTTTTATTATTAAGGATTGTTTAATGTATCATGATCTTAATAATACATCTAAATAATAGATCTAAAAATAGGGGTTTTCTTTGGTGGGGGAGAGGGTCCATGTGAAGCTGAAAATTGTCCTTTCAATATCTGTGAAGGACTTTTGATAGGAATTTAATTGACTCTGTAGATAGCTTTTAGTAGGATGGCCATTTTCACTATATTAATCTATCAATCTATAAGGATGGAGAATCTTTCCATCTTCTGATATCTTTTTCAGTGTCTTCAAGTTTTTATTTTAGATGGTTAGCATTATCCTAAGATTTTATTATTTTATTTTTGCTATGGTGAAAGGTATTATTTCCTGATTTCTCTTTCAGTCTATTTGTCATTTGCATATAGAAAGATTGGTAATTTTGTGTATTAATTTTACATTCTACTAATTTACTGAAAGGGTTTATCAACTACACAAGTCCCTGGTGGAAATTTTAGTGTCACTTATATATACAATCATATCATCTGCAAATAAAATACTTAGATTTCTTCTTTTCTATTGCTTCCCTTTGATCATCTTCAGTTGTCTTACTGCTCTAAGTAAGAGTTTCAACTGCTATCATGAATAAGTATGTAGAGAGTGGACAGCCTTGACTTGTGCTCAATTTTAGTGGAGCTGCTTTGAGTTTTTCTCCATTTAGGCTGTTGTTAGCTATAAGCTTTCTGTAAATCATTTTCATCATATTGAGATATGTTTCCTGTATTCTTATTCTCTCCAGGACTTTTATAATGAAGAAATGTTGTATTTTGTCAAAGGCCTAATCTACATTTAATAAGATGATCATATGATTTCTGTTTTTCAGTCTCTGTCTATGTTAAATTACACTTATCACTTTATATGTATTGAACTATCTCTGCAATAAACCTAATTGATTATGATAGATGATCTTTTGGATGTGTCCTAGTATTTGGTTTGCAACTATTTTATTGAGAATGTTTTTATTTATAATAAAAATTAGTCTGTAATATTGTATGTATGTGTGTGTGTATGTGTGAGAGAGAGGGAGAGAGAGAGAGAACCTCATAAAAAATGAGCTAGGCATATTCCTTCTGTTTCTGTTTTTGGCATTATTGAAATTCTATGCATTGCTATATGTCCTTGTCTTTGTTGGGTGGGTGTTTCATTATTTGGTTTCAGGTTTCTCTATCAGAATCTTAAGAGCCTGTGGTAACATTAGGTTGCCTAGTAACGGGAGCTTCTGAGTCCAACCAAGTGTGACCTCCATATGTCCTGGGTAGAATGTGTTCCTAGGTATTAGGAGGGGCTGTTAGAAAGGAACGGGGATGGGTTAGAAGAAGCTGAGAGGAACCACAGGAAGAAAGAAAGCTGGATCTTGCATAAGGTTTGCCAGAATTCCCAAGGAAGAGTCAGAGAGGGAAAATGAGCTCTAAAAGTCAACTACTGAGAGATGCCAGAGAGATACCAGTGGATATAACAGCAGAAACAGAGGAAAGAAGGCAACCATGCTGCTCTGAGAAAAGATGCTAGATTAAAGATATGCGCCATCACATCAGATGAGTATTCATATTTTTAAAAGATATATCTGGGACCCTGTGTCCAGAGCAGAGTGAGATATGAGTGGCTTCCAGTTCCTGGGCCTCCAGGGGACCTTATCACAGAGACCAGAGACACAGTCCCAGATCTGACCTCATGTCCAGTTCTTCCCTAAACCAAAGCTGGGAGAAACATTCCCCAGCAATTCCAGGAGACACAGAGCAGACAGTTGGGCCCCTACTTCAAGTCAAGTTGAGTCATCACAGATGGACATTTCTCCTGACCACACAACCCTGTGTCCACAGCAAAGTGAGAGATGAATATCTTTGGAAAGCACAGATCCCATGACTTGACCTGAGTAAGAGATTGGGATAGACTTCTTGACCAGAGCAGACAGGAGACACAAAACCCCTGTAGCCACAACTAACTAATATCCTACTAAGAACTGACTAAGAGTAAACCAAGGAAACAATGGGCAGACATCAGTGGAAGAATACATATAACAATATAAAGAACAACAAGGCACCACCAGAAGAAGCTGATGGCTCTACAACACTAAGGCCTAAAGAGAGCAATGAAGAGAAAACAGAAGGAAATAACAATACAAACACCTTTATGAAGATTATAGAAGCCTTAAAAGAGGATATGAAAATATCCCTTACAAGAAAAAACAAATAAAAAATTGGAAGAGATGAACAAATCCTTGAAAGAAAACCAAGAAAGAGAAATCTAGCAAATTAAAAAATCATTCCAGGAACTGAAAAGTGAAATAGAAACAATAAAGAAGGCACAAAATGAAGCAAAGGATGAAACAGAGAATCTGGAGAAATGATATGGAACTATAGATACAAGCATAAGTAACGTAATACAAGACATGAAAGAGAGAATCTCTAGAGTGGAAGACTCAATAGTGGAAATAGATAAATCACTCAAAGAAAACATAAAAACCAAAAAATCCATTAACACAAAATATTTAGGACATTTTGGACACCATGAAGATCAAACCAAAGAAAAATAGGAATAGAAGAAGGAGAATAATATCAGCTCAAAGACACAGATATTATATTCAATAAAATCATAGAAGAAAACTTTCCTAACCCAAAGAAGGAAATGCCTATAAAGATACAATAAGCTTACAAAACACCATATAGATTAGACCCCTCAGAAAGTCTACTTGCCACATAATAATCAACCCACAAAACATAAAGAACAAAGAAAAACTATTAAGAGCTGCAAAGAAAAAGGGCCAACATACTTATAAAGGCAGATCCATCTGAAAAATACCAGACTATTCAATGGAAATAATGAAAGCAAGAAGGTCCTGGTCAGAAGTTATAAAGACACTAAAAGAGCATGGCTGCCAACCCAGGCTACTATACCCAGCAAAACTATCAGTCACCATAGATGGGTAAGCTAGATATTTCATGACAAAGACAGCTCGAAACAATACCTGTCTACAAATCCAGCCCTACAGAAAGCACTAGAGGGAAAACTCCAACCTAAGGAACCTAGATACATGCATGAAACCACAAACAATCAATAATTACACAGAAAAAAAGACCAAAGAAGGGAAATGCATACAAGCTAACACCAAAAATAACAGGAAATAATAATCAGTGGTCATTAATATCCCTTAATATCAATGGACTCAACTCACCTATAAAAAGACAGACCCTAACACAATGAATACAAAAAACAAAAAGTCAACCTTCTGCTGCATACACACCTCAATTTCAAAGACAGCCATGGGCTCAGAGTAAAAGGTTGGGAAAAGATTTTCAAATCAAGTGGCCCCAAAAAACATGCTGGTGTCGTCATCCTAATATCTAACAAAATAGACTTCAAACTAAAATCAATCAAAACAGGTCAGGATGAACATTTTTTATTCATCTCATGAAAAATCATTCAAGATGAGATCTTAATTCTGAATATTTATGCCCCTAACATAAAGGCACCTACAAGTGTAAAAGAAACACTACTAAAGCTTAAACTTCACTTCAGATTTCACACTGTAATGGTGGGAGACCTCAATACCCCACTTTCACCCTTAAATAAGTCAACCAAAGACTCAACAGAGAAATAAGAAATCTAACAGATGTTGTGATGCAAATGTACATAATAGATATTTATAGAAGCTTCTACCATAAAACAAAAAAAAAAGGGCTGGAGAGATGGCTCAGCAGTTAAGAGCACCATCTGCTCTTCCAGAGGACCCGGGTTCGATTCCCAGCACCCACATGGCAGCTAACAACTGTCTGTAGTTCCAGTTCCAGACAAACACCAAGGCAAATAAATAAATAAAGTTTTTTAAAAAAAACAAACAAACAAAAAATATATACATATTTCTCAGCACCCCATGTAACTTTCTCTAAAATGACCACATATTGGCCATAAGGCAAATTTATCAATAGATACAAAAAATGTGAATAACTCTTTGTATTATATCAGATAACCATGACCTAAAGGTAGAATTTAACAACAACAAAAATCACAGAAAGCATACTAACTCAAAGTAACTGAAAATTTCTACATTGAACCACCTCTGGGTCAGGGAAGAAATTAAGAAAAAATTCAAAGACTTTCTAGAATATAATGAAAATGAATCTACAATATACCCAAACTTATGGGACCCAAAGAAAGCAGTCTTAACAGTAAAATTCATAGCACTAGATGTTTATATGAAAAACCTAGAGAAATCTCACACAAGAGACCTAGCAATTCAGCTGAAGGCTTTAAAACAATTAGAAGCAAACCCATCTAGAATGAGTAGATGGCAGGAAATAATCAAACTTTGGGCTGAAATCAGTACAATAGAAACAAAGAGAACAATACAAAGAATCAATGAATCAAAAAGTTGGCTCTTTGAGAAAGTCAACAAGATAGAAAACCCCTTATCCAAACTAACCAATAAGCAGAGAGAGAGAGAGAGAGAGAGAGAGAGAGAGAGAGAGAGAGAGAGAGAGAGAGAGAGAATCCAAATTAACAGAATCAGAAATGGAAAGGGAGATAAAATGAGAGACACCCAGGAAATCCAAAGAATTATCAGGTCATACTTTGAAAATCTGTACTCTACTAAAAATGGGAAACCTAAAAGAAATGGACAGCTTTCTGGGCAAGTACCAATTACCAAAATTAAATCAAGAATAGCTTAAAGACTTAAACAGATCTATTACACCAAAGGAAATTGAAGCTATTTTTAAAGTCTCCCAAATAATAAAGCCCAGGTTCAAATGGTTTTACTGGAGAATTCTACCAGACATTCAAAGAAAAGCAAATACCAATACTCAATAAACTGTTCTATACAGTAGGAACTGATGGACCACTGCCAAACTCTTTTTATGAGGCTACAATAACCCTGATACCCAAGCCACTCAGAGATGCAACTAAGAAAGAGAATTACAGACCAATATCCCTCATGAACACTGATGCAAAAATACTTAACAAAATTTTGGCAAACCAATTACAACAACATATTAAAAAAAAGTCACCCACCATGATCAAGTAGGCTTCATCCCAAAAATGAAGGAATAGTTCAACATACGAAAAACTGTAAATTTCATCCATTATATAAATAGGTTGAAAGGAAATAACCACATGGTCCTCTCCTTAGATGCTGAAAAAACCTTTGACAAAGTCCAACAATTTTTATGATAAAAGTCCTGAAGCTATCAGGAATACAGAGAAAACACCTAAATATAATAAAGACAATTTACAAGAAGCTGATGGCCAACATCAAACTAAATAGAGAGAAACTCAAAGCAACCTCATTAAACTCAAGACCTAGACAAGGCTCTTCCCTATGCCCTTATCTATTCAGTACAGTTCTCAAAGTTTTAGCCAAACCAATAAGAGAATGAAAGAAGATTAAGGGGATAAAAATTGGAAAAGAAGTGAAACTATCTCTATTTGCCGACAATACGATTATATAAATAACTGAACCACAAAATTCTATCAAGGAAATTTTACAGTTGATAAACACCTTCAGCAATGTAACATGATACAAGACTAATTAAAAAAATCAGTAGCCCTCCTATACACTAAAGATAAATGGGCTGAAAAAGAAATTGGGGAAACATCACCCTTTATAATAGCTATAAATAGGATTAAATACCTTGGTGTTACTATAATCAAAGAATTAACAAATCTATTTGGCAAAAACTTTAAATCACTGAAGAAAGAAATTGAAGAGGATATCAGAAAATGGAAAGATCTCCCATGTTCCTGGATAGGTAGGATCAACATAGTAAAAATGGCAATCTTACCAAAAGCAATTTACAGATACAATGCAATTGCCATCAAAACTCAAAAACCCCCAAACCACAATTTTTTACAGACATAGAAAGAATAATACTCAATTTCATTTGGAATAACAGGAAAGCCAGGACTGCCAAAACAATTTTGCTCAACTAAAGAACCTTAGGAGGCATCACCATCCCTGACTTCAAGTTATACTATAGAGCTACAGTAATAAAAACAGCCTGGTACTAGCATAAAAACAGACTTGTGGATTAATGGAATCAAAATGAAGATGGTGACATTAACCCATATACCTGTGTACACCTGATTTTTGACAAAGAAATAAAAAATATTCATTGGAAAAAAGATGTCATCTTCAACAAATTGTGTTGGCATAACTGGATGACAGTGTCTAGAAAAATACAAATGAATCCAAGCCTATCAGCCTGCACAAAACACAAACCCAAATGGATCAAAGACCTCAATATAAAACTAGCTTCACTGAACTTGATAAAAAAAAAGAAGTGGGTAATATCCTCCAATGCACTAGCCTAGTTAACCACTTCTTAATTATAACACCAGTAGCACAGACACTAAGAAAAACAATCAGTAAGTGGGACCTGCTGAAACTGAGAAGTTTTGGTAAGGCCAAGGACACAGTCATTAAGACAAAAGGACAGCATATTGAATGGGAAAGGATTTTCACCAACCCTACAAGTGACAGAGGATTGATTTGTAAAATACATAGAGAACTCAAGAAACTAGAGCCCAAAACCTTGAATAACCCAATCAAAAATGGGGTTCAGAACTAAAAAGAGAATTCTCAGCAGAATAATTACAAATGGCTGAAGGGCACATGAAAAAGTGATCAACATCTTTAGCCATCAGAGAAATGCAAATCAAAACAACTTTGAGACACCACCTTACACCTGTCCCAATGGCTAAGATCAAAAACACGGATGACAGCCTATGCTGGAGAGGTTGTGGAGCAAGGGGAACACTCCTCCATTGTTTGTAGAAGTGTAAACTTGTTCAGCCACTCTGAAATGCAGTATGGTGATTTCTCATAAAACTGGGAATCAATCTCCCTAAGGATCCAGCAATGCTACTATTTGGCATATACTCTAAAGATGCACATTCACAACCCCAAAACATTAGCTGAACTGTGTTCATAGAAGCATTATTCATAATAGCAAGAACTTGGAAACAACCTAGATGCCCCTAAACTGAGGAATGAATTAACAAACTCTAGTACATCTACACAATGGAGTGCTGCACAGCAGTAAGGAAAATGATATTCTAACATTTGTTGGCAAATAGATGGATTTGGAGAATATCCTCCTGAGGGAGATATCACAAACCCATTATAAGCAAGGGATGTTCTCACTCATTAGTGGACTTTAAGCAAAAGTATTCTTATTTCATTAAAAGAGGATGGGTGAATAAAATGATTTAAAACACACACACAAACACACACACACACACACAATCCAACCAAACAAACAAAAAAAGCAACAACAACAACAACAAAAAACTTCTGATCTGATTGTAGAAGGGTTGCTTAGCAGGAATTTGTGGTGGCCATGGTGCATCTGTGGGCATTAGCTGTGACCTAGTATACTGTTTTCATCTCTAGCTGAGTCTAACCTGTCTTGGGGTGCTTTAGATGCTATTTTTTTTATGTTCAATGTATTTTAGGAAAAAGAGACATAGAAAATAGTTATTTGCATTATTTAATATGCTTACATAGAAACAAACTAACTACAAGTATTGTTAAATTTGAAGCTGTGTTTATCAAGTTTCTTTAAGATATTCTCAATGCTGTATCTTTTTAAGGAAATCTCATTTAAATGTGTCTTTTATATAGTAATAAACAAATTAACATGATTAATATGATGATGATAAATAGTTTTAAAAAAGTCAACTGCTATCTTCTGGGTTGAAACTAAGATTTACTCTAAAGGATAAAGAAGGTGAGAAAAATTATCTAGCTAATTTCCAGGCCACTGTGGCCAGCAGTCTCACAGGTACAGCATGCCTCTGGTTATGGTGACTGACAGAAAGTTTTGGAGTAATAAAAGAAGTCTACATCTGCTTTGAGGATCTGTGGAATCCTCCAGGGTATGGAGACATAGAGGGATGACAAGCTCCTGTAAGTCCATACCTCTTTCTTAACATTGAGTCTATGCTGATTTAAATGTAAATGTCCTCCACAGTGTCAAATAATATTACATTTGGTACCTGTCTATTGGTGATGTTTACCAAGACTCTATAACCTCCCTGAAACATAAATGTCACTGGTGATGAGCCACAGGTTTTATACACTGACTCAACCTCTTGTTCACTTAGCTTCCTGACTACCTGTTGAGTGTGACTGGTAATCTCCATCCCTGACACCTTGCTTTCCATACCATGTTAGACTTCATCATCTCAAACTGTAAGGTAAACTCTTCTTCCCTTAAGTTGCTCATTGCTAAGTATTTTACCACAATGAGGAAAGTAACTAACACAGAGTTTGAATCATAAAGTTCATAAAGATACAGTCAATTTTATAAAATTTTATCTAAGGTTGTTTATCTATAAAATATGACTTGAGCCTGAGAAAAGAAAGTATGTTGGTTGCTCATCTATATGGGAGTCTGTGTGGGTGTGTGTGTGTGTAAATATATGCATAGAGATTCATGCTAGAATTCATCATCCTGATATAATGTCTTTCATGCATCTGCACAGACCTATAGTATGTTTAGTTTGTGTAATTTATTTAAAGTTCATATTTTTATATCAGAGCTCTAATGAGCATATAGTAAATGTTCTTGTTTGGAAACTCATTAATACTACCTTCATGACTCATTTCAATTCGGACTAGACCAGTGGTTCTTAATCTATGGTTACAACCCCCTTGGGGGTCAAATGACCCTTTCATAGGGGTTTCCTAAAACCTTTTACATATCAGATATTTACATGATGATTCCTTGTGATGATATATTTTATATTTGATAATATCAGCATAGACTATCAGAGAACAGATTCGCTCACAATCAAGCAATGAGGTTCAGAAAGTGGTAACTCATGCCTTTAATCCCAGCATTGTGGTGACCTATGCCTTTAATCTCATAACTCAGAATACAGAGATCTTTCTGTGTTTCTGTGAGTTCAAGGCCTGACAACCAATATGCAGAGTTAAACCTGGAAATGAAACAAATGGGCAAGGAAGATATGTAAGGCAGGCATAGGAAGACATTGAGGTATTCTGTGGAATCAATGAGTAAAGCTGAGGACTCTTGAAGATAGCTTTTACCCTGAGAAGTTGGCTGGGTGAAAATTGACTGTGGTCTGCTTTCTCTCTCTGATATTCCAGTTTTTCCCAATATCTGGCACTGAGTTTTCATTAAATATTAACTAGAATTTGTGTTTTCTTTCATAGCAGTAGCAAAACTGCATTTATGTAATAGCAATGAAAATAATTTTATGGGTTTTGGTCATCACAACATGAAAGAGTATATTAAGGGGTTACAGCATTAGGAAAGTTAAGAATGACTGAGTACGATTTTTCTATAGAGTATCAGGTTGATGTCATAGAACCTGAACCTTCATACTATTTCACAGGAACTGAATGACCCCATCAAAGTCACCAGAGTTTGGCTGAAGCTGCGACAGAGTGCATGTCTACATAAGTACAAACATATACAATACTCTCTCAGCAGTGCTTGAATGATCTAGGACTCTCATCCAAATGGAAGCTCAGGAACAGAAAGGAACAGAAAAGATGCTCAGGGTTTATTCATGATTTGTTTCATCCCTTGCCTTCAAATTCAGGAAAGCCTGACTCATGGTTCTACTGAAATTGTCTTTGCAGTGCAATTTGTGGTCAGATTTAGACTGTTTATAAGAATGACATGAACAGCAGCTTCAGCCTCAGCAGGCTTCCAGGGAATAGAGAAAGAGGAGGATTGCCAAAAAGAAAATGTTGTTGAAATTGAGATTATAAAGCATTTACTTTGAAACAAGTCAATTTGAGGCTTAACTCCTAAAACTCATTCTTATTTTTCTGTACTCTGATGAACTTTTTTCCTCTAATTTGTTTTTACAAGTGAATACTTATTTTTGAATAAACACAGATAAACCATTGATATCTCACACTTCTATTAAAATGAATTTATGAAATATGAAGATTTAAAAAAATTTAAATGGCCTAATGTTATATTTCTTAGTAACAAGGGCAAATGTGCTTTCTCAGTACTTGACTTTTAAAAAAAATTATAAAGGAGAATTATATGCAAGGAGGTTACTACCACTTTTATAGAAAGCATAGTTTCTGTTTTTAAATTATCCACAGCAAACACTTACAGTGTTGAGATCTTAATAAATATAGGTTAGAATACTCAATCCATCCTCCTTTGGAAGCTAAACTGAATTAACTTCATGGCTGATCTAGTGACTGCAAATAAATAAACACTTGGCAGGTAATTTAAAAAGCGAACTGACCAAAACATCAGCCAATTTGTCAACTATTTTTAGGTTTGGCTTTTGCTCAGTCAGAAAGCGTTTCTAATCTCTTTTTTGTCAGAGATCTTTTTGCTTCAGTGAATCTTGTCTTTCCTTGAGAATTGAAATCTGAAGAAAAATGATAACCCAAAAGAACAAAACAAAACAAAAAATCCCCACCTACATAGTTACGATGCGTCACTGATCAGCAAACTGATACCATGTCTTACTTACTAAGTACCAAGTTTTGTATATTTATTTGTCTGGTTGTTTGTATTTTTCTCTCATATATTACATCCCAACTGCAGGCAGTTTCTCTTCCCTCCACCATTCTTGTTGTTCCCCCTATCTTCTCCCCTAGAACAACTTCTTGTCCATTTTCCTTCCAAAACAATGATCCCGCCTCCTGTGGATATCCACCGAACATGACCTAACAAGTTACAGTAAGACTAAGCACAAACCCTCATACTAAGCTGGATGAGGCAACACAGTGGAAGGGAAACTGTCCCAAGCACAGGTGCAACATCCCTACTCCTCCAAGCTATACATTCATAACATATATAGAGGACCTTGCTCAGAGTCATACAGGCTCCTTGACTGTCTCTCGGTCTCTGTGAGTCCCTATGAGCCCAGTTATTTGATTCTGTCGGTTTCCTTGTGATGTCTTTAACTCCCCTGATTCCTACAATTCTTTCTCCCCCTCTTCTTTGGGGTTCTTCTGGCTCCACCTAACGTCTGGCTGTGGATCTCCACATTTGTTCCCATCAATTGCTGGATGACACTTCTGATGACATTTAGGCTAGGCCTATGACCATAGCAGTGCCAAGCTTTTGGTTGTATACTAGAATGCCATGAGAAGATAAAGTCCAGCTTTCAAAGATGATACTGTAGAAATGACAATGCACAGGGTGGATTTACCAGGTGTGAAAATCTGGATTCAATTCCTGGCATCTCCTTGTCTCAGTTACTTTTTCTGTTGCTGAGAGCAAATACCCTGACAAAATAATTTAAGGGTGTGAGATTATTTTGGCTTATAGCTCAAGAGTATAGTCCATCAAGGCAGGTAAATCAAGGTAACAGTAGCTTAAAGAAGGTTGTCACATCTTATTTGCAGCCAGAAAGAGAATACTTAATGGTTGTTTTCAGCTAGATTTTTACCTCTTACTTAGTCTAAGATCCATGCCAAGGTAAACTTTTAGGATGGGTCTTCCAAATCAATTAACATAACAAAGTTTCACCAAAGAAATTCCCCAAGGATTGTCTATTCATAAAATTTATCAAATGTGTACCAGAAGTACTGAGTTATTTTATACCCTAAAATTAATAAACAATATTAACCATAATACTACCAAAATGAGTAAGTATTAAGTGTAGACTTAAACTATGTAGAGAGAAAGAACCAGAAACTAAATAGTCATGAACAAATAGAAATATATTCCCACACCATGGTGTAGTAGAAGATGTCTTCATAGTGGAGATACTTTGTTGAGGAGTAATATCTGAGGAAAAATCTAAAGATATGAAACATCAATTTGTTTGAACTTCTGAGAAAAAAAAAACCTAAACAAAGGTACTAGAAGATAAGTTCTTGAAGCAGAAGCAATCTTTGAGACTTGAAAATACTTCCAGAAATGTTATGGTAAAAGTGAAGAGATGAGGAGTTGAGGCAGGAATTAAATCTGAAAGGATGCAGAAGTCAAGAATCCACAGTAAGAAATGGGGTTATTATAACAGTCCTCAATTTACCCAAAAGATGGCGAGTCATACTGTGGAGATACTTGTACACCAGCTCACAAAGGCTAATCTATGGAAACAGACTAGATGCCTGTGGTGGTTCAAATAGAAATGGCTCCTACACGGTTAAACATTTGACTACCTGGTCATTAGAAATTGCTGATCCTTTACAGAGATTAGGAAGTATGACCTTGTTGGAGTAGAACTGGTCTTGTTGGAGAAAGTATGCCACTGGGACTGGCTTTAAGGTATCAAAGGCCCAAGCTAGGCCCTGTAGTTAACCTTCTTCCTGATGCCTACAGATTCAGATGTAGAACTCTCAAGCTACTTCTCCAGTACCATGTCTGCCTGCATGCCACATGCCTTCTTCCATGATGACAAATGGAATAAACCTCTGAAACTGTAAGCAAAGACAAATTAAATACTTTCTTTTAGAAGAGTTGCCATGGTCACAGCAATAGAACACTAAGACAGTGTCTGTCAGCGTTAGAATAGATATGATTTAATTTGAAACATGGTTTCTCAAATAAGGTTTTTTTTCCCAGCCATAAAGAAGAATAAAAGTACATCTAACTAGAAATAATCACACTAAGCAAATTGAGCCTGTCTTAGACATATAATACATTTTCACTCACTTCTGAGTCAGATTTTTCTACAGATATAATAAATTATGTATGTATGAATGAGATGAAGAGAGAAGTAAAACTGACTAGGAAATAAAATCACTAGGGTAACAAAGGAAAAGTATTATAGAATAAAAGGGAAATGCCCATAAAAGTAGATTATGTACTTGCATGAAAACTACCTTATATGTTGCCCAGTTTTTAAAGAAATGACAAGGGTTTTATTCTAGTGTGGTGAGGAGCTAAAGAAGAGTAATGCAAAGGAAACACAAAAAATATGAATTGTGGTCTGGAAAACTCCCTGATGATTTTACAATGACATGTAGAAAAAAGAAATAAGGCAAAATCTGAGGGGGGATGTTAAAGTTTGTGAGGGTATCTAAATGAGGGCTATATGATAAATGAACAGAAGAGTTGAACTTGATTGTATTTTGAGAGTAAAGGAGTATGACATTTTTGTATATTCCAAGAAGGATGGAATGAGAGAAAGACTTGTGACAATGAAGTAAATAACCTCAACGTTCAGATAATTAGGATTGTATAGTACAGTACTTTCAAGTGTGCTCAGTCCTTAATCCATAGAACATTGGTGCCTGGATGGGAGAAGCAGACTATTCTGAAATTAAGATAAGAAAAATAACTTAAATTTGGAGGTAGTTTAGATACATATGAATTTTAACTATTGGAATCACAGAATAGAGGATATTAATTTGGACAGCTTCAATAGGTTGATGTCATCACTGAAATGATTTTTCAAGTATTGATGGAGGGACAAGAATAAGGCCAAACCATATATATATATATATATACATATATATATATAGAGAGAGAGAGACCCAATGCCATCATTTCACTTAAGATTTTCAAAAAACTGGCATATAATTTACATAAAAAGTATTGTTAATGACACTTGATACAGTTGTGAACAAATTTAGTATTCATATAAAAAATGCTTTATTAGAAAAATACTTAGGTTTTGCCCTGTTCTGATCAAGTTTAGGCAGCCATGTTGAAGAGGCTTCATGGTTGTAACTTCTGACATTTCTAAGAGACATAATCTAACAACAAATTTTCTGTTCCTCTGACTCCTATATTTGCTGTGACCTCTTTTCAGTAAACTATGTAAATTAGGCTTATGAGATGTGCTGTATATGTATCATATATATACAAATAATATTATGTGCACAGATCAGGTTGTATTAGTATATTTAGGAATACACGTATATAATTATATACACATGAATGCCTATTAAAGAAAAAGAGGCCATGGATTTGAAGGACAGCAAGGTGGCTCATGGGAAGATATGGAGGGAGGAAAGGGAAGTATGAAGAATACCTTAGCCAACATCTGGGGACCTTCCCATTTCTGTGTTAGATGCTGCATTTGTTCATTTGTCAGATGTTTGGTGTTGATCAAACTCAAGCCCATAGAAATGCCAGGAAAGACTTGTGCCAGAGTCACACCCAGACACTCCATTGTCTTCTAAGATACGCAATACAAATTACATCATAGGAAATCTCAGTGGCTCAAGTGGAAGTACGTGCAATTGAATTTTGAAGAGACTAATAAACACACAGCAGTGATAAGATCTAAGTCCTAGGAATTGAATTGGTTTCTATATTCCCCTTCCCTTTCCGCCTTGTCTTTATGTTCTTTTTTTTCTTTCTTTCTTGTTTTGAAGTTTTGAGACCTTTCCGTTAAACAATCTCACTCGGGATTCTTCCGCTTCTCTTTTCCTCTTTCCCTTCTTACGTTTTTTGTCTTTTTCCTCTTTCTCTCTCCCTTCTTGTCCCCTCATTCCTGTCTCACATTTATTCTCTTTTACTCCTATTTTCCCTCTGTCTTCATCTAACATTTTTCCCTAGATGAAGGACTGTGAACCCTTGAACTCTAGAAGTCTCTATCAGCTAGGAAAGCTGGAATTTTGGAGAAGACTGGCAATACCTCATCTCTGTTTGTGGTATCAAGGAGAAGTCTCTGTGGAAGAAAATGGTATTTTCAAAATTTTGATAGCTCACTGAAAGAAATTTCGCCTTTTTTCTTTGAGGTACATCAGTCCTCCATTTTTTTTTATTAGAAATAGATTCTTCTCTCTTACAATGCACCCAACCACAGTTTCCCCTCCCTCCACTTGTCCTAGCCCCGAACTCCCTTCTCTCCCAGATCCACTCTGCCTCTATTTCCCCTTTAGAAAAGAATAGGTCTCTAAAAAAGAACAACAAAACAGGAAACAAAAAGACAATGCTAAAGCCCTCATAGCAAGGCTTGACAAGGCAACCCAGTAAGAAGAGTCTCTAGAGCAGACAAAGCAGTCAGAGATACACGGTCTTGCACTGCTAGGATCCCACAAAAGACCAAGCTAACAGTCACACCAGATGCAGAGCACCTGGTGCCAACCCATGCAGGTCCCATGCTTGCCATTTCAGTCTCTGTTAGCCTGTGTGAGCCCAGCTTAGTTCACTCATTGAGCCATGTTTCCTGGTGACCTCCATCTCCTCTGAATCCCACAGACTTTTCTCCCTCTCTTCACAAGGTTTCCCTATCTTCAAAGGCGAGGATGCAATGGAGCCCTCCAATTTAGACTCTCTCTACCTAATGCCTGGTTGTGAGACTCTATGCCTGCTCCTGCTGCTTCTAGAAGAAAGCCTTTCTCATGACAACTGGACAAAGCACAAATCTATGAATATAGAAGACTATCATTAGGAATTATGTCATTCATTTTTTTCTTTTCTAGTTATGTAGTCATGTTTATGGAAAAAGAAACCTGGACAGCAACTCAGTGGCAAAACCCTCCACATACAATCCATCCTGCCTACAAGTTGTACTGGGCAGGGGTGGTGCAGAACTTGTGAGAGTAGCCAACCAATGTTTGGTTTAACCTGAGCCCTGTGCTGTAAGATGGAACCCTACACTGCCAGGATGACCAGGAATCAGAAACAGGATAGCCCAATGATGTCTAGATTTTAAGGAAACCCTCACAAGGTCAGAGGATTAATAAGTTTTATATAGGATAAAATATATAGTGGTGTAGATTACACATGTCTGTGTAGGTGATAGTTATGACAATTGCCTAGGAAGCATTCATCTTTAATTTTACTGCAAAGGAATGATTATTAATCCCCTAAATGACTTTTATGGAACCCATACTCTGCTCCATCCCTTTTATTACTGTCCTTATACAAGTTTCAGACATCTTTCATAAAGCCTATATACACTTAACCATGTCTATAACTCTACTCTCTTCACATTCATATCTACACAGTCACTGAAAAAATTCATGAAACACAAACTTGATTAAAATACTCTGGTGCTTCACATTCGGAAAAGTGTGCCATTACTATAGTATTCATGTAAAATTCCGTTAAAAGGACACAGAATGCTTCATGTACTTCAAATATTTAGCATTAGGAGTCTATCATTTTTTTATCTTCCAGTACATATATACTATTATCCGAAAGATTTAAGATGCATTTTAATTTAAGTTTGACCCATGGTAGACTTACCAACAAGTGAGAAAAAGAATACAGGGATTTATGTATATTTTTCATCCCATCTTTTTGCTATAGCTAGAAGAAAAGAAATTCACATAGAAAACTTTTAAAGATGTATTTATTTATTCACTTTTATTTGTGTTTGTGTATAGGTGGTTTAGAGGCCAAAGCGGCCATTGGATCCCGTATAGTTGGAGTTTCAGATAGTTTGAGCCCTACCAATGTGGATGCTGAGAGCCACACTTGTGTACTCTGAGAGAAGCAAGCTATTACTCCTTAACTATCTCTCTAGTCCCCCAAAATACTTTCATTTTTAAGATTTTAATTTTCAGCATTTATAATTTACATTAACCCATTATATACGTTTTAATTGTATAATCCAAAAAAAATCTATATTTAATAATGTTAAATATATAAAAATGGTTTGTGGTTATTTTACCTTTAAAAGAACTTAAATGTTGGTTTGTCTAATTCTTTTCTTTTTTCCATTTGAAATATCTTTTTTTTATTTACTTTTTTTAACATACCCACCACTATTCCCCCTTCCTCTCCTCTCTTTTCCCAGTCATCCCTCAGCTTCTTCTCCTCCATCCCCTCATCTATTCCTCAATGAGGGTAAGGTCTCCTAGGGTGAGTCAATGTAGTGTGGCATGTCCAGTTGAGATAGGACCAAGCTCTTCCCCCAGTATCAAGGTTTAGCAAGGTGTTCTCTATAGGGAATGGGCTCCAAGAAGCCAATTCATGCACTAGGAATAAATTCTGGTCCCACTGCCAGAGTTCCCACAAACTGCCCATACCATTTGACTGTCATCCACATTCAGAGGACCTAGTTCAGTTCCATGCAGGTTTCCCAGCTATCATTTTAAAGCCAGTGAGATCCCAATAGCATGGGTCAGCTGTCTCTGTGGGTTTTCTCATCATGATCTTGACCCCTTTGCTCATATAATCTCTCCCCACTTCTTTGACTGGATTCAAATTTCAACACAATGCTTAGCTGTGGATCTCTGTATTTGCTTCCATCTGTTGCTGGATGAGGCTTCTATAATGACAATTTAGGAAGTTATCAATTTTATTATAGAGGAAGGTCAGTTTATGTATCCTTTCCCCTATTTTTTTGAAGTCTTACCTTGGATCATCTTTGTGAGTCCTTAGATATTTCCCTAGCACAAGATTTCTCTCTAACCCCATAATGGCTCCCCCTATCAAGATATTTATTTTGTTGTTCTCCCTCTGTTTCTTCCCTAACTCAGCCATCCCATTCCCTCATGTTCTCTTCCCACCTCCCCTTACCCCCTTTCCCCTATGGTCTCAATTTACTCAGGAGATCTTATCCATTTCCTCTTCCCAGGCTCTTCCTTGTCACCTAGCTGCTTAGGGCTATAGATTGTAGCTTGGTTATCCTATGCTTTAAGTCTAAAATTCACTTATGCATTAGTACATACCATGTTTGCCTTTCTGGGTCTGCATTGCCTCACTTGGGATGATTTTTTCTAGTTCCATCCATTTGTCTGTAAATTTTAGGATGTCGTTTCTTTTTACTGATGAGTAGTACTGCACTACCACATTAAAAAAAATCTGTTCATTTGATGAGCATCTAGGTTGTTTCCAGGTTCTGGCTATTACAAATAATGCTGCTATGAACATAGTTGGGCAATGGTTCTTGAGACAAAATTGCTTATGCTTTGGGTATATGCCCAAGAGTGGTTTTGCTGGATCAATGTTTTTGATCTTAGCCATTCTGACAGATATAAGATGATATCTTAGAGCTAGCTGTCTTGATTTGCATTTCCCCATGGCTAAGAATTTTGAGCAATCCTTTGATCATCTGAGATTTTTCTGTGGAGAATTCTCTATTTAGCTCTGTACCCCATTTTTAATTATATTATTTGGTTTTTCATTCTCTAGTTTCTTGAGTTCTTTATATATTTTAGAGATCAGCCCTCAGTGAGATGTAGCATTGGTAAAGATCTTTTCCCATTCTGTATACTGTCATTTTGTCTTATTGACTGTGTCCTTTACCTTATACCTTCTCAAGAGTTTCTATCTAATAATTGTTGCTCTTGGTATTTGTGCTACTTCCCATCAAAATCCCAACACAATTTTTTACAGACCTTGAAAGAACAATACTCAATTTCATTTGGATTAATAGGAAAGCCAGGATTGCCAAAACAATTTTGCTCAACAAAAGAACCTCAGGAGGCATCACCATCCCTGACTTCAAATTATATTATAGAGCTACAGTCATAAAACCCTGTACTTTGCTTTCTTAGTATAAGCTCATCACAGTTATATGGACAGGTTGATATTGTTACACATTCACTATTTTTGCTTCTTTATCAGAAATTTATATTAGCCACACTTAGTTGTATTTCTTGTATAAAGTAGAATTTTACCCAATATTTGTTGGGTGTATTTCTTGTATATAGTACAATTTTATTCAATATTTGTTGTACTTTAAAAGTTAGAAAGAGAGAGAGATATTACAGGATTTTGATACAATTTCAGTTTATGCTTCTATGTCAATTATTTTATATAAGAAGTTCCTGGAGAAACATTAGGAGTCAAATAACACCTTGTAATGCAGAAGATAATTAAAATAACTCTTATTTCTTGCTCCTTCATTAAAGAATCACAGTCAATTATCAGCCGAATCCAAAGAGTAAAATATTATAGTTTAAATGTAGCACCAAAAGCAGAGTCCAGTTAAATCTCCTCTTCTTTTAAAAAAAAATTACTGATGACTGAGTATATACTGCATTTGTCTTTCTGGTTTTGGGTTACCTCACTCAGGATGAATTTTCTTCTATATATTTCCATCTACTTGCTTGCAAATTTCAATATGTCTTTTTACCACTGCATAATACTGCATTGTATAAATGTACTGCATTTTTAAATCCATTTTTTTTGGTTGAGGAGCACCTAGTTCATTTGTAGCTTCAGGATATTACAAATAATTCTGCTATGAACATAGTTGAGCAAATATCCTTGTGGTATGAATGTGCATCCTTTGGGTATATACCCAAGAGTGATATTGCTGGATTACAAGGATCATGATGTAGATTGATTCTCAGTTTTCTGAGAAATTGTCTAGTGATTTCCAAAGTGGCTATATAAATTTATGCTCCCTCTGGTAATGGAGAAGTGTTTCTCTTGCTCCACATTCCCTGCAACATAATATGTACTCACTTATAAGTGCATATTAGATATAAAGCAAAGGATAAGTAGTCTACAATCTACAGAGAATCTAAGTAACATAGAGGGCCCTAAGAGAGACCCCATGGATTTCCCTGGGAAGGGGAAATAGATAAGATTTTCTGAGTAAATTGTAGCATGATGGGGTGGCAAGGGGGAGTGGAAATAGAACATGAGGGAACAGAATGGTAGAGTTGGAGGATGGACAGAGAGGGAGAACAATAAAATAGACTTATTGACAGAGGGAACCATTTGAGGGTTAGGAAGAAACCTGGTGCTAGGGGAATTCTCAGTAATCCACAAGAATGACCTAATTAAGATTCCAAGAAATAATGGAGAGGTACCTAAACTTGCTTTCCTATGTAGATTAATTAATGACTACCCTAACAGTTGTCATTAAATCTTTATTCAACAATTGATGGAAGCAGAAGCAGGAATCCACAGCTAAGCACTGAGCTGAGCTTCTAATTCGGATGAAGAGAGAGAAAGAAGGAATTATATGAGCAAAGGGGTCAAGATCATGTTAGAAAAACCCACAAAGACAGCTGACCTAAGCTAGTGGGAGCTCACTGACTCTATTGACAGCTAGGGAACCTGCATGGGACCAAACTAGTCCCTCTGAATGTGGATGGCAGTTGTGTGGCTTGGACAGTTTGTGGAGACTCTGGCTGTGGGACCTGTACATAAACTGCTTATTAGAGCTCATTCCCTATGAGGGATAAGTTGCTCAGCATTGATACAGGGAGGATAGGCTGGTCTTGCTTCACCTTGATATATCAGAATTTGTTCACTCCTCATAGGGGATAGGGGTAGGGGAAGACTGGAAGGTGAGAGGGAAGAGGGCAGGGAAGGGGAATTGTGGTTGGTATGTTAAAAAAAAAACTTTTAAATAAAAAATAAAATCACTAGCAAATGATAGTCTAGTTTGAAAACTGGCTATTCTAATTATTACTTGGCAGTTACATAGTGACACTATTGAGAATAGAACCACACTGGTTACAGCACCTACAACAGACCATCAGAAAGCCAATCTCTCCTTTATACATGAAAATCAAGGAAAGATAATGGCCACTATTTTATTTTGATTGATCTAATTGGCCTGATTGGCTTTTAGCATAATTTGAAGAAACAAAAATGTATTCTGAACATCCAGGTTAATAATTATGTTAATTATGGGCAATTAACACCCACATTTCAGGAAAGAACTTGGGAAAAGACTAAACCATGATGGAAAAGCTATAGAACAGCATAAGACATGTGCATAATACTTTAGCTCACTCATGGATACCAGTTTTATTTTAAAGTGTAGATTATGTTCTGCTTTTCCCTTACCTGAATGATATTCTGTGATGATGAATAGCAACACTTACCTTGTAGAAATTGAAATTATTGTTTTTTCCTTTAAAAATATTTTTGTTTCTTTGAAAATTTCAAACAATTTATTTATATTATACTCAAATTACTTCTCCAAATTCAGATGCCTCCAACTGGCTTTCTATCCTTCCAACCTATTATGTCTAGGTTGGGTTGATGGACTACTTTTGAGTGTGAGACTGACCTTGGAACACAGTTCACCAGAAGTCACACCATCTCCAAGCAGCTATCAAACACTAATAGCTTCTCAGCTAAGGGTACTAGTGTTTATTGTTTATACTCATACTGGAATTTACTATATCCAGGAACACTTTCAATCACCATAGATGAATAAAATAAAATATTCCATGATAAAGTGAAATTTAAACAGTATTTAATGACAAACTTATATATAAAAAGGTGCTAGAAGAAAAAGTTCAACAATAGGTTAACTACTCCCATAAAACTTAGGAAATAAATTACTTAAGACTAACAAAATCAAAAGAAATGGAACACACACACACACACACACACACACACACTCATACTACCACCACCAACAAAATAAGAGCAATCACCAATCATTGGTCATTGATATCTCTAAATAATAATGACCTTCATTCCCTGATAAAAAGATATGAAATAATAGAAATTGATGTGAAAATAAGTTCCATTCTTCTACTGCATCCAAGAAACATACATCAACATAAAGGAAAATCATTATGTCATGGTAAATGGTTAGAAAAGGATTTTTCTTTTTTTTTGGAGAAGAATGAAGAAGAGTTTATTAATAAACACAAAGTTACAATAAGATAAGAGAAAGAAGGTTGGCTAAAGGGACAAATAAAGTACAATATATTTTAAAAATAAAACAGAATTTTATTTTTTGTGTTAACAGATTTTTTTTTTCTTTTTGATGTTACTTTTACATAAAGTTTGGAGTATGCTTATATCATTTATTTTATAAAATGTGTTTTTTGGATAATTCACATGTGTATATAATGCAGTCTGATAACATATTTTTTTTAATATAAATCAATTCTTCCTTCTCTACAATCCTTCAGTGTTGTATGGTCCATTATATTTTTCTTTTGTAATTTTTATTTATATATTTTTTATATGGTGATTTTACATCATGCACCCCATCAAACTCAGTCATCAGACTTCTCATACTCACTCTTATGATCTCCTCATTTACAAAAACACCCATTCATGCTGCTCATTTTCTTACTGGAACATAATTAAACTCCCTGTGGCTAGACTCTTAAAGAAAACTAGTTTTTCCTCAGGAATACAGGGAAAATATCTAAATAAAATAAAGGCGATTTACAAAAAACCAACAACCAACATCAAACTTAATGGAGAAAAACTCAAAGCAATCCTACTAAAATCAGGAATTAGACAAGGCTGTCTCCTCTCCTCTTATCTATTCAACATAATTCTTGAAGTTTTAGCTAAAGCAATAAGAGAACACTAGGAGATTAAGGGGATACAAATTGAAAAATTAGAAGTCAAACTATGTCTATTTTCAGATGACATGATTGTATACATAAGTTACCCACAGAATTCTACCAAGTAGCTTTTTCTACAGCTGATAAACACGTTCAGCAATGTAGCAGGATACAAGATTAACTCAAAGAAATAAGTAGCCTTCCTATACACTAAAGATAAAAGGGCTGAAAAAGAAATAAGAGAAACATCACCTTTTATAATAGCTGCAAATAGCATTAAATAACTTGATGTAACTATAACAGAGTATCAGATCTATTTGACAAAAACATTAAGTCTCTGAAGAAAGAAATTGAAGAGGTTATCATAAAATGGAAATATCTCACATGTTACTGGAATGGTATGATCAACATAGTGAAAATGGCAATCTTACCAAAAGCAATCTATAGATTCAATGCATTTCCCATCAAAATCCCAACACAATTTTTTACAGACCTTGAAAGAAGAATATTCAATTTTATTTGGAATAACAGAAAATCCAGGATTGCCAAAACAATTTTTCTCAACAAAAGAACCTCAGCCCTGACTTCAAATTATATTATAGAGCTACAGTAATAAAAACAGCTTGGTACTGACATAAAAACAGACTTGTGGATCAATGGAATTGAATTGAAGACCCCACATTCATTCACACACCTAGAAAAGAATATTTCAAGCAAATAGACCTGAGAAGCAAGCTGGTGTAGCCTTTTTAATATTTAGCAAGATAAACTTTGAACCAAAACTTATTAGAAGAGACACACAGAGATGCTACATACTCCTCAAAGAAAAGGTTCACCAAGATGATGTTTTAATTCTTAACATCTATGCTCCAGTGCAAGGGCACCCAAGATTGTGATAGAAATGTTACTACAGCTAAATTACATATTAGCTTTCACATATTAAAAGTCAGATAAACTCTAATTGTCATTATAGAACCTTTACCCAGCAATGGATGGAGGCAGAAGCAGAGATCCCTAACTAAATACCAGGATGAGCCCCTGGTCTAGATGAAGAGAGAGAAAGAAGTGAGTATATGAGCAAAAGGATCAGGATCATGAAGAAAGGACCCACATAGATGGCTGATCCAAGCTATTCAGAGCTCACTGATTTTGAAATAATCACAGAGGAACCTTCATGGAAAGGTAGACAACTATCAAATGGCATGAGCAGTTTGTGGAACCTGTTGCAGCATGACCAAAGTATATTCCTAGTGCATAAACTGACATCTTGGAGGCTGTTTCCTACAGAGAAACACCTAACTCAGCCTTGACACTGTGATGAGGGACTCAGACTAACTACAACTGGATATGCCAGACTGAACTGACTCACCTTGAAATTCCTTGCCTTCCCTGGGGAAAGGATGGAGAGATGGGGAGGAAGACTGAGGGAGGACTGGGAGGGAGGAAGGGAGAGGGAAAAGTGGTAAATATAAAAAGAATACTTTTAAATAAAAATAAAAAAAGAAAAAAAAAGAAAATGGGAGACTTCAACTTTTGCACTCACTAATAGACAGGTTATCAGGCAAAAACTGAATAGAAAAATGCTGGAGCTAACAGACATTATAAATCAAATGGTCCCAACAGATGTTTGTGGAACATTTCAACCAAAGAAAAAAGAACATTCTTTTTCTCTGTACCTTATGGAATGGACTCCTCATAAAAATTTCTTCAAAACTAACCACATACTTGCACAGAAACAACTATCCACAGATACAAGAAAATTAAAACAACACACTGCATCCTATGGGACCACCAAGAATTAAAGCTGAATCAACAACAAGAGAAGCAAAAAAACCTTATCAAACTTATTGAAACTGAACAATTCTTTATTGAATGAAAAATGAGTCAAGGCAAATAGAGACATATATTAAAGACTTTCTATAACTAAAAGAAAATGAATGCATAACATGCCTAAACTTAGGGAACACAATGAAAGCAGTTCTAAGAGGAAAGTTTATATCACTAAGTGCCTATATACAAAAAACAGATCTCATACAAGAAATTTAACAGAATACTTGAAATCTCTAAAGCAAGAAAAATAAATCATACCCAAAAGGAATAGATAGCAAAAAAAATCCAACTCAGAGTTGAAATCAATAAAATACAAACAAAGAGAATAATACAACCAAATCAATGAAATAAAAAATTGATTCTTTGGAAAAAAACAATAATATTGGCAAACTCATGTCCAAATTAACTAAAAAAACTTAGAGAGAATATCCAAATTAACAACATCAGAAGTAAAAAGAGTTCAGAAAAAGAGACACTGAGAAAATCCAGAGAAGTATACGGATATTTTTTTTCTTTCCTTCTTTATTTTGTATTTATCAAAAAAACAGTAAAAAGAATTTAAAAATGCGGAAGAGTTAACAATAACTATACAGAGGATAATAATCATAAGCATGGCTTATCAAGGGTGGAAATGCAAGTAAGATTGCTACACATATATTTTCTTTGTGTTCAGTTTCCCTCTGATTTTTTTTTCCATTCCTGTATATCCTTATTGAAGGTCTCTTCCCCCATCCACCGGATATTTTTTAAAAACCTACATTCTCTGTGGTAGTTGTAATGCATTTCTTTAAGCCCAGCACTCAGAAGGCAGATGAAAGTTGATTCCTGTGAGTTTGAGGCCAGCCTCAAAAGATGGAATAAGCAATTTAAACAGACTTTTTAAGTCTTAATGAAACAGAAATAGTAATTAAGTGTCTTCTAACCAAGAAGAGTCCAAGACTAGATGGTTTTGTTGTAGGATTGTATCAAACTTTCAAAGAGGATATAACACCAGTACTCCTCAAAGTATGTCACAAGATAGGAATATAAAAAACATTGCCCAATTCATTTTATGAGACCATAGTTATCCTGATAGACAAATGACAAAGATCCAGTAAAGAAAGAATTGCAGATCAATTTTCTTAATGAATATAGATGCAAAAATACTCAATAAAATTCCTATAAACAGAATCCAAATACATAAAATAAGATAATTCATCATGATCAAGAAGGCTTCACCTCTTGAAGATGAAGGAACGGTTCAGTATACAAAAATCAATAAATATAATCTACCACTTTTTTAAACTGAAAGAAAAATCTACCTGATCATCTCATTAGTTGTAGAAAAAGCCTTTGACCAAGTCCAACATCCCTTCATGAAAAAAAATTGGAGACATTAAAGATATAAGGCACATACCTCAACATAACGATGGCATTTTATAGTAAGCCCATAGCCAAAATAAATATAAATGGAGAGAAATGCAAAACAATCACATTAAATTAAAAGAAGACAATTGTACTTGAAGTCTTAGCTAGAACAATAAGACAACAGAGGATGATAAAGGGTATACAAATTAGAAAGGAAGAACTCAAAGTATTTGCAGATGATGTAATAGTACACATAAGTGGCATGAAAAATTCTACCAGGGAAATCCTACAGTTTATAAACACTTTCATTAAATTAGCTTTATACAAAATTAACTCACAAAAACTACTAGCCTGAAATAAATCAGGAAAGCCACACCTTTTATAAAAACTTCAAATAATATAAAATATCTTAGGGTGACTCTAATCAAGAGAGTAAATATGTATATAAAAATATTATTAGAGAAATTGGTGAAGATATCAAGAGATAAAAGGCCTCCCACTCTCATGGATCTGTAGAATTAGCATAGTAAAAAAGACTACTCCACAAAAAGCAATCTATAGATTCAATGCAATATTCATGAAAATTTCTTTCTTTTTTATCAAAAGCAATTCACATTTATTAAAGGTAATTTCCATTTCTGATAATGGAGTCTTGATACCAGAAATGCATAAATTCTAATGGTGTAGGATATGTAGCACTACTTACATTGTTTACATTGTATCAATCCACATGCTATATTGTAAGAACTGTGAAATTAAAGAGCACATAAATTCTAATTGTTGAACTTAACCTCTACTTGAGCCACTGTGATCCCAGGAGAAACAAGAAACAGCAAAACGATTTGGTAACTAATTTCTAACATTCCCATGTAAGCTAAGTCCTTTAGGCACTGTTCATATTATTTCCAGAGATCTTGGCCACATTGTCCTCTACAGTGTACACTCAAATCATAACTGCATATTCTTTTCTTGAAATTAATTTTTTTATTATGAATAAAGTCATATTGTATATCCTTGTTCAAGGTCCATTCCCCTTCCCACCCCCTCCAGTCACTTTCTCTTCTCCACTTCTCCACATCTCCCCATCTCTCCCCAGCAAGGGCAGATGGTCCCAAGGTCCCAATATGGCTTAGTTCAGCATCCATTCCTGGCAGATTCAGTTTCCTCACCCCAAAATCAAGACTGAGGCAGGTATTCCTCTAGAGGGAGGGGGATCCAAGATGCCATTCTAAGGTGCTTCAGATCCCAAGCTGTTCAGAGGTTGTGGTTTACAGCCTGGACATGCTTTGCCTTTTGCTTTTTTGTTTAGAGTCTACTAATGAGTGAGTATATCCCCTGTTTATCTTTCTGGGTTTGTGATATCTCCTCGGAAGGATATTCTCCAAATCCATCCATTTGCCTGCAAATTTTAGGATATCATTTTTTCTTACTGCTGAATAATACTGCATTGTGTACCATAATTTTTTAATCCATTCTTCAGTTGAGGGGCATCTAGGTTGTTTCCAGGTTCTTGCTATTACAAATAATGGTGCTAAGAACATAGTTGAGCTAATACCTTTGGAGTGTGAATGTGCATCTTTAGGGTATACACACAGAAGTGGTATTGCTGGATCCTTGGGGAGATTGATTCCCACTTTGTTGAGAAACTGCAATACTGACTTCCAGAGTGGCTGAACAAGTTTACACTCCCACCAACAATGGAGGAGTGTTCCCCTTGCTCTGCAACCTCTCCAGCATAGGCTATCATCTGTGTCTTTTATCTTAGCCATTCTGACAGGTGTCAGGTGGTATCTCAAAGTTTTGATTTGTATTTCTCTGATGGCTAAAGAAGTTGAGCACTTTTTCAATTGCCTTTCAGCCATTTTTAATTCTTCTGCTGAGAATTCCCTTTTTAGTTCTGAACTCCATTTTTTTGATTGGGTTATTCAGGTTTTTGAGCTTTAGTTTCTTGAGTTCTTTATATATTTTAGAGATCAGTCCTCTATCACTTGTAGGGTTAGTAAAAATCTTTCCCCATTCTGTGGCCTGTCATTTTGTCTTATTGACTGTGTCCTTGGCCTTACAGAAGCTTCCCAGTTTTAGGAGGTCCCACTTATTGATTGTTGTTCTTAGTGTCTGTGCCACTGGTGTTATATTTAGGAAGTGGTCACCTGTGCCAATGAATTGGAGGGTATTTCCCACTTTCTTTTCTATCAGGTTCAGTGTGGCTGGGTTTATGTTGAGGTCTTTGATCCACTTGGATTTGAGCAGGATGACAGGCTTGGATGTATTTTCACTTTTCTACACACTACCAACCAGCTATGCCAACACCATTTGTTAAATATACTTTTTTCCATTGAATATTTTGGGTCTCTTTGCCAAAGATCAGGTGTTCATAGGTTTTTGGTTTAATACTCAGATCCTCAGTTTGATTCCATTGATCCACAAGTCTGTTTTTATGCCAGTACCAGGCTGTTTTTATTACTGTAGCTCTATAGTATAACTTGAAGTTGGGAATGGTGATGCCTCCTGAGGTTCTTTTATTGAGCAAAATTGTTTTTGCAATCCTGACATTACTGCTGATCATTCTGGGTTTGTGAGACCTCGTTCAGAAGGATATTCTCCAAATCCATCCATTTGCCTGCAAATTTTAGGATATCATTTTTTCTTACTGTTGAGTAGTACTTCATTGTGTAGATGTACCACAGTTTGTTAATCCATTCTTCATTTGAGGGGTGTCAAGGTTGTTTCTAGGTTCTTGCTATTATGAAAAATGCTGCTATTAATATAGTTGAGCTAGTGCTTTTGGGGTGCAAATGTGTATCTTTAGGGTATATGCCCAATAGAGGTATTGCTGGGTTCATGGGGAGATTCCTAGTTTTCTGAGAAATTGCCATACTGCCTTTATATTTAACTTTCTTTTTCCCTTTCAATTTTTAATATGCTTTCTTATGTTTATTTAGTGTCTTGATTATCTGTCAAGGGAACTTTCTCTTCTGATCCAGTCTATTTGTGTTCTGCATCCTATTTTTACCTTGATAGGTACCTCTGTCTTTAGATAAGAAGTGTTTTTCCTGTGCTTCTGAGTCTTTTCCCTTCTTCTAGTCCTATTATTTGTAGATTTGGTGTTTTCATAAGATTTTCTGAATGTTTAGTGCTTGGAGGTTTTTTTTTTTTTTTTTTTTTGATTTAACATTTTCTTTCATTGAAATATTCATTTCTTCTACCGTGTCTTCAATGTCTGAGATTCTCTCTTCCAGACTTTCTCCTTCATCTCTTGTATTTTGCTGATGAGGCTTGCCTCTGAGATTTTGTTCAAATTTCTAAATTTTTTATTTTCAGGTTTCTGTCAGTTTGGATTGCTTCGCTGAATTTATTTTAATTTTCTTGTCTTGAACTGTTTATGAACTATTTATGATACATACATACATACATACATATATATTATATATACATAAGGTCCTTTAGGGTATTCATGAAATAATTTGTAGTAATTTTCTTGTGTTTTAGCTATATTGCATTTCTCAGGGCCTCCTGCAGTAGGGTTGTGGATTCTTGTAGAGACTTACTGCTCTGGCTATTACTGTGTTTTTATACCAGCCTCTAGGCACTTGGCATTGAGGTGATTGTAATTCTAAGTGTTACCAGCTAGTCTTCACTTTGTTGGGTGAGTGTTCCATTTCTTGGTTGGACTCTGTTGCCCTCTGTATCTTAGGAGTGTGTGGTGGCTATGATTTGCCTAGTAGGAAGTATTTCTGAGTTTTGTCTGGTATGACCAAAGGGTTTTCTGGATGGAACTTGTTTCTAGGAATTGGTAGCTGACAGGAAGAAATGGGAATGGGCCAGAGAAGGGAGGGATAAAACAGTTCAAAGAATGGAGAAAAGATGGATACCCCCAGCATCTACAGAGTCCCCAGGGAATGGATGAAGACGTAGGAGACCCCTGAAGGTGGTCTGCTACAGAGCTGGACAGGAAGTCTATGAATTAGAAATGTAGGACAGGAAAAATAGTGAGGAGTGCCTATCATATTCCCTGGTAGCCTTGCCAGCACGTTTCCAGGGAGAGAGCAGAATCTTCTTGTATTTGCTCCTCAGCTCCAGCACTTAGAGTAGCATCTATCACATAGTGGGCTTCAATGACAGTTTCTATCTTATTATTTCACCTTCATTCTCATATATAGTTTAACCTGATTTACTCACTTGCATTTTTAACATATTATTGTATCTTTTAGAATTTAAAATATTGTACTTTGAACATATATGTCCCCCACTTCAAATTCCCAATTTCTTATGTGCCCAAGTTGGTGCCCTCTTTGTTATAAAAAACAACTGAACCCAATATACATGGCCTATATATTCTTAGGAATGTGGCCACCCACTGGAGCATGTTAGACTGGTGAGGGGCTATCCCTTTAAAGAAGTTTAACTTTTCCTCTCCCCACACCTACCAATTCCCAATGGCTTTGCAGCTCTGTGTGGTACTTTGTGCTCATTTTTCTCCTTCAGAATAGAATTTTGTCTTTCTTGAGCTTTTACAGTTCTTGTGCATGGTGTGTTACAACCATTGTCAGTTTATGTGCCACTGCCTTGTTG
This sequence comes from Sigmodon hispidus, assembly GCA_004025045.1. NCBI lineage: Eukaryota > Metazoa > Chordata > Mammalia > Rodentia > Cricetidae > Sigmodon > Sigmodon hispidus. Next base: position 30,633 of record PVIH01003258.1, on the reverse strand, counting down.
TGAACAAAAAAAACAATTTCTTTGTAGTCGTTCACTTTTTCTGTATCTTATAGATGTTTCTGATCATCCCCAACCTTTTATGCAATTATTTTTAGCCTTGATATAAGTGGATGTGATATTAATGGCCCATTTAGCAATGAGATCTGCACAATTGCTTGTTCTCAACTATATACACATTAACAAAGTAGTAGATTTCTCCTCAAGAGCACATGACTTGTCCAGTCATAGATTTTTAGCCCTCAAAACTGTACAAATTATGGGTTTCATCTTGTGGATTGGGCCTCAAATCAAATTAGAATATTGTTGGTTACTCCATAACAACCATGTATTGATGGGTATGTTTCTAAGCAGTTCATTATTATAACTTTCAGGATTCATAGCTGAATAAGACTGATGATTACTTTGTTTCTCAGGTAGCATGTATAACACCTTTCAGCATTATGAAAACTATTAACCTAGATTAAAACTTCCAGGCTAATACACAGTTTCATATCTGTATGTCCTATGATTCTTTTATGTGATAGATTTTAACAATAGAATCTTACTGTCAAGTTCTGGAGAGTATTAATAGAAATAGCAATAGCTTTCAAAATTTGGAGAGGTAAGGGTCTAGGGAAACCCACTGGCCAAGAACAACTATATATGTCACCTTTTCCTGGCATTGGGTTTTTTTGTCTGTTTGTTGACTTTTAGTGTCTAGCAGGGGCACTCTACCCTATTACATAGTAACTCCATCTACATTCACTGTTTTCTTATTAAAGGTTGTACTGGCTGGTTTTGTGTGTCAACTTGACACAAACTAGAATCATGAGAGACAGAGGAGTCTCAATTGAGAAACTGCCTCCTTGAGATCCAGCTGTAAGGCATTTTCTCAACAGGAGAAGGCCCAGCCCATGGTGGATGGTGCCATCCCTGGGCTATTGGTCCTGGGTTCTATAAGAAGGTGTGCTGTAAGCCATGGGAAGCAAGGCAGTAAGGAGCTCCCTCTATGGCCTCTACATTAGCTCTGGGATCCTGCCCTGTTTGACTTCCTATCCTGACTTCCTTCAGTGATGAATAACAATGCTGAAGTATAAGCCTAATAAACACTTTCCTCTCCAACTTGCTCTTTTTTTCATGGTGTTTCATGAGCAAACCCTAACTAGAAACCTGAATTAAGACAATGTCTTTAATAATGTTTAGCTAAATCTTAGCTGTATTTTACACATGGTCTTGTTTTTATGAAGTGAACAATCACTTTTTTTAATCACTACATTTTGTTGGTTCTGTGAGTTCATCTGTGTTGCTATTACTCTTCATTCAAACTATTTCTTTCCAATTTACACAGCTCAAGGATTCTATAATCACTCATCGTTTTTCGTGCTTCACTTTTTTTCTCTAGGTCATAGAAAGTTTTCCCATAGATCATATTTGTTTATTCATTTATTTTGAGAACTGATCTTACCACATAGCCTAATCTGCTTTGATTTCCATTGTTTTAAATACCACCCAACACTAAAGATACTAAACTTTTTGTCTAGCTTTAGGATATGCTTCATTAAGATTCTCAATGGGATAAGTGGAAACAATGAAATCATGTCTGTGTTTGAGTATTCTTTAGAAAATGGTCTCATTACTTGAAAAGGTAAGAGTCTGCCTTTTACATTACTTTCTATATCTGAGTCATAACTGAGCACTGAGAAAGCACACCTTGTATCTGTTATTTGCTTTTTATCTTAATTGTTGCAAGTTAATTACTGACATATCCTGCCTGGGCCACTGTAGCAGTATTCTTACTGGTCTTCCTGTTCTTGCTCCCAGCCAACCTCCTCTGCTTGGTCTGCAGTAAGATTATTCAAACATGTCAATTTTTAACCTAAAATTGAAAGGTTAATTTTAATCTTTTAATGTTAGGTTTATACATGATATTAGCTGAAAGGCTAACAAGAGATTACAAAGTTAGGTTTAAAGTCCTTCATGCTATTTCATATTCCTCACTGTACTTGATTTTACTTATAAGTAATACTTTCATTGGAGCAATTAGTATGTGTATTGTGTTAGATGGTCACACAATTTTACGATATTATTTCCACATCTTTTGTTAATATCTTTAAAGTTTCAATGAGAAACCAGGTAGGATGAAACAAACTTGAAATTTCAGCTCCTCAAGGATGCTCATAATTCCAAAGAGAGGTGGGTTGCATACACAGTTCAACACTAGCCTGAAAAACGTAGTGAAATATTTCTCAAAATAAAAAAATAAAAATAATAAGGGGCTTGTGACATAACTCAGTGGTACAATGTTTGCCTAGATGTTAAAGTTACAGTTTCTATCTGTAATATATATGTATATATATACATGTATATATATATACATGTATATATATATACTAATTAAAAGGAAATTAATTGTGGCATTAAAATTAAAATCAAATAAAGAAATACATTTAAACCTACATAATTAGTATAGATCTTCACTAGATAAAGCTCATGAAGTAGTGTACATGTCAACATTTTAAAAAAAAATGGCTAGAGTATAATTTCTTTTTTGTGGTTGTATGTTATATACTTAATATGAGTACTATGTTCTATATAGCAAGAATTTATTGTTAAGTTGACAAATTCACATGTGCATTTAAATCGGTTAATTGGTTTAATAAAAATATAATATTTTTATTATTATTATGAATAAAGTCATACTTTTTATCCATGTATCCCCTTGTTCAAACTCCCTTCCCCCTCCTGCACCTTCCAGTCACTCTCTCTTCTCCCCATCACTTTATCTCCTCCTCAGCAAGGGCAGAAGGTCCCAAGGTCCCAAGGTCCCAAGGTAGCTTAGTTCAGCATCCACTCCACACAGATCCGCTTTGCTCACCCCAACATCAAGACTGGGTCAGGTGTTCCTCTGGAGGGAATGGGCTACATGGTGCTGGTCTAAGGTGTTTCAGATCCCAAGTTCTTCAGTGGTTGTGGTTTGCAGCTTGGACATGCTTTGCTTTTTGCTTTTTTTCTTAAAGTCCACTAGTGAGTGAGTACATCCCCTGCTTATCTTTCTGGGTTTGTGTTACCTTGCTCAGGAGGATATTCTCCAAATCCATCCTTTGGCCTGCTAATTTTAGAATATCATTTTTTTTCTTACTGCTGAGTAGTACTCCATTGTGTAGATGTACCACAGTTTGTTAGTCCATTCTTCAGCTGAGGGGCATCTAGGTTGTTTCCAGGTTCTTGCTATTACGAATAATGCTGCTATGAACATAGTTGAGCTAATGACTTTGAAATGCAAATGTGCATCTTTAGGGTATATGCCCAGTAGTTTAGTTAAACTATTGTTATAACACTCCCACCTTCTCTTTAACCCTGTAAACCCTTTGCATATCTTATTGCTTCAATTTCTCCCACATGGACCCTTTACTTTCAAGTTGATAATCTCTTTTTCTTTATTAATTGATAACACGCATGCCTAAACATAAAATACAACTTGCTGAAGCCATTGTAATTGTTACTGTGTCCTGGTTTAAATGAGAATAGCCCTCCAATAGGCTCATAGACTTGAATACTTGCCACCAGGGAGTGGTATTGGCCCTAAAAGTTGGAAGGCATGCTTCGTTGTAGCCAATGTTTCACTGAGGGTGGGCTTTGAGGTTTCAAAGAGCACACTCCAAGCCCAGACTCTTTTTCCTCTTGCTACCTGTGAATCTGGACACAGATCTCTTAACTGCTTTGCCAATACCATGTCTGCCTGCATTCTGCCATGCTTCCAATCATAATGATAATGAACTAAACAATTCAAACTGGAAGCCATCCCCAATTAAATGCTTTCTTTGTAAGAATTTCTATGGTCATGATGTCTCTTCATAGCAGCAGAACAGTGGCTAAGACAATATAGTTTCAGTGCTGACCATTTTGTACTAGAAAATAAATCAGATTTGTGGAGAGTCTAATTCTTCCTCCCCCAGCAATGATTATTTGCTTATAGTTCTTTGTCTAAAGGTGTATTCCCCTAAGGCTCACTTTCCACAATTGCATGTCCCCTGCTATTATTGCTCATATCTCAAATATGGTAACATTTCTAAGATAGAGCAGATTCCATATTAGGGTTTTTACAGTCTTTCCCATTCAATTTTTCACAGTGTTCCTTGTGGTATAGATGCTAGAGCTGTGCTGCACAGGTATTCATCAAGGAACCTTCTGGAATTGCATCCAGTTGTGGATTTTTGTGATGTTCTCCATTTGTGTGAAGAGAAGCTTTATAAATGAGGGATGATAGCTACAATTCTCAGTGAATAAGATTGAGGATATATTTAAGAAATCATGCAAGTCTTGTGAAGTGGCAGTAGTAAGTTTTATTCTAATATCCATGATTTCACTAGCCCCAGAAATTCACTAGTTAATAGTATCAGATATTATTTCTCTCTTAATGAGGCATGAACCAAACTTTACTTAGACAGCTGTTGGTTACCACCAACATGTAAGAGTCACTATTGCACACTTATGGATAATTTGCTATGCTTGCCATTTTTGTGGTTCATGGGTATCATACATAGATATGAGTATTAATTGCTTTCATCCCTTGGTAACTTGCAAAGTACTTTGTATGGAGCTGGAATGTAAGAAAGACCCTGTCAGGTTGAATCTAGCTGTAATAATTATAGTACTGTGCTTAAGTCTGTTTCACAAATTTTATTTAGTGTATAATAAAATCCCAGAGCCAGATAGATATTGGGGGAAGCTGAACTATTAGAGAGATAGAGAAACATACAACAACCATTTCTTGTCTGCCAACTTCTCAGGCCTGTCTCTACAAAATCCTCTAATTCCAAATCTAACTCTTTTTAGTCCTCCAAGAAAGTTATCTGGGAAATTTGAAAAACCTCCATTCTCTTCCTCTGCTCAGCTATTTTCCTTCCTCTTTCCACATTCGTAAGCTAGAATTGAAGATGTAGGTCACCACTCCCTGAGATTCATGGCTTGGCTCAGTGGTTGACTCTCTGATATTCCAGACTAATTTTATTAAATATATATCACCATATATTTCCTTTCATGTCAAAAATAAAAAGTTATAACTAACATAAGAAAAACCATATATAATACATACAATAATTATATACAATATATACAAACAATAATTACATGAGTAATGTCCAGTACATTAACAATTGACAAATTCAAAGACAGTATTTTATTATTTATTCTATTTTGGTAAGTCTAAATGTTTGTACCTAATTCACTTTCTACCTAACTTGTATTCCTAACTGAAAACTATCTTCTGATGTCTCTCAACGTATAAACTTAATGAGTTTATTATCTATATCTATCACTAGAAAACTATAACTCTTACATCTTCAAGTCCCTCAGAGATCTAAGAAGGGAACAATATTAACTAAGTAAACAGAAAATGAAAGCAAGCAATTTTGTAAAATTAGGTGTGAACAACAAACTGCTCAGGACAATTTTTAGGTGGGTAACTGAAATGAACTCTAGTATGAGAATGCTTAGAAAGTAAACTAACCAGAGGGCAATTAAGATCTGCCTCTACATGATCCACATGGCATTCTGTAATTTCTTTTTCCCTAAAGCTAATTCTCTCTTAGCTTCATTTGACAATTCTCTTGGAATATTCAAGTTCTTGTCAACATCTAAGGTTCAGAACAAATTATCCAGTTTATTATATTTTATTCCAATAGTGGTTTGCAAATATCTCCTAGAAAACATTAAGATTTTGTGATCTCTATCTCTTAATTTGTACTTTTTGAGGTCTAATTTCTTTTGTAGACCTATTTTATATCCAAAATAATTAATGAAATCTCCTTTTTGTAATTTTTCAGAGCAATTTGTAATTTCCATGCAGGCAATTTGTTTATTACTTTTTTGAACATTATTTCTAATGTATCTACATTTGAGCCAGCCAACAAAATACCATCCATGTAGCGATAAATAATAGATTGTGATAATTGCTTACATATTACTTCTAATAGTTGTCATATACTATATTGAAACAAACTGAGGCTATTTACCATTCACTGTGGAAGAACCTTCTATTGATATCTCTATACAAGCAAACAATTATTATAAATGGGCATTGTAAAGGCAATTTTTTCTTTGTGCTGTTCTTTAACAACTATAGTAAAGAAATAGTCTTTTAAGGCAATAACTATAATGAGGCATTCTTTAAAAAACAGAGAAGGCAAAGAAATTACAGTTTGTAGAGAGCTCATTGGTTGAATCTCCTTGTTAACAGCTCTTAGATCAGTTAGCATTCTCTATTTTCCATTTTCTTTTTGATAACAACTATAGGAGAACTCCAAGGGCTGGTTGGTTGTTCAACACGCTGAACATTTATTTGCTTATATAACAGCTGTTCTAAGGTCTGAAATTTCTCTTTTGCTAAATATCATTTCTGAACTCATATATGCTTACTTGTTAACCACTTTAAAGTAGAGTTGTAGGTGTCTTTGAAGGATCAGAGTAGTTGTTGTGCCTTGTTTTCTCACAAGCTGAATGATTGATTATTGTTAGTCATACCTTCTAATATTTTTCCTAGAAATATTTTTATTTATAATTCATTTCTAAGATTAAATAAATGTTAATCTGAGTATTTCATTTTTTCAGTACATCTCATACCCATAAATTCATAGCAATATTGGACATATATAGTTTTAATTTTCCTCTCTGTCCTTCTGGCTCTATGCATTTCAGTCATTTTATGTTCAGTTTTACCTAACACAATGTTCCAATTTCCAAAAAATTGAACATTTACCTTCTGTAGGGGCTACTTTGGTTGACAACATTTTTGGTAAAATTATTGTTACATCCACCTCATGTCCATAAAATCTTCAATGACAACATCATTTATTCATATTTTAAATTTTGGCCTTTGTTCTTTATAGAAGTTTGCCAACATATTCACTTTATGGTTTTTCCTGATTTTTTTGTTTTATTTTCTATAGCTGTTCTATTATTCAGAACAGTATATATATATATATATATATATATATATATATATATACTGTTTAAGAACCTAAAGTCAAATATATATATATTTGAGGAAAGATCCAAATATATATATATTTGACTTTAGGTTATTAAATTGCTCTGGGAAGGTCTCCCTTCAATGATGACAGGATAAGACTGAACTGTATTTGATACAAGAGCTTGTGAAAGCCTCTTTTGTGTATTTCCCAAAGGCAAAAAGTTACCTTGCCTGTTTCTTTTTGACCTGAACTTATTGGTTCAGTGCCTTCCTTTTCCACACCTTCTGTATACTCTATATGGAAATGGCATTCTGTTGGGGTTATTCTTAGAAAAGACATTATTTCTAGAAATGTCTTCTTTACATACCTTTTATGTGACCTTGCTTTCCACAACTGTAACATTTGATATTTTGATTTTTCTTTAAACCTCTAGAAATAATCTCTCCTACCCAATTATCATCATAGTTATAAGATTCCATCTTAATTGTATTACAAATTCAATTCTCCAAGAGTGCTGACCTTGCCTTTAATGGCCTAATTATAATTTTGTGTTGCAAGTCATGATTTTGAAAAGCCAGAGATTCAATTATTATTTGCCTACAGTCTGAATGTGGTATCATTCTATTTACCACTGGAGTCAATCATTGTAAAAAAAAATCTTTTGACCCTTGGATTACTTTGGTAAAGAACTCAATTTTCTTTCCTATTTCTTCAATTTTACCCTATGCATTCGAAGCTGCCATTTGACATAAATTCTAGGTCCATAATAGTATAACTATTGCCTTTGTACATTATCATAATCTCCCTCTCAAAGATGTTGACCTTGGGAAATTTCTATGCCTCTATCTCTGCTTCTTTCTTCTATTGTTTTATCTTTATTCTTCCACCATGTCTTCTACTGTAACCTTTGTCTGCCTCCAAAACAGTAGTAAACATATCTACCCAGTCTTTAGGGATAATTCAGTTATAGTTTGACCAAGAATTTAACATTTGTTTTTACAGATAGTGAGTGCATACCAGTGACTGCTGCTTTCTTGAATATCCTTAAATCTAATATTTGTACCAAAGTCCAATTAGTTTCTGCACAGTTTCTATCATTTTTTGATTCCTTTAAGGTTACAGAATATACTAATTATGGCAGTTTCAAAGCCTTAGGCTGTTTCTTTGTAATCTTATAAGACAATGTTGAGACTGGTTCTTTTATTTTCTCTGTCTGGTTCCAGGTACAGAACTAGGGCTATAAGTTGGTCCACCCAAAAATCCACTAAATTTATCCTCTTTTGGAGCTTATAAAAAATATGGACCTACAGATATGAAACTAAAAATCTCTATGGCACAAGTCAATAGGATAGCCAAGAACAGCCTCAGTGAAAGCCCATTATCAGTGGTACAGCAGAAACCAGAGGTCTAGAGCCAAACCAATGACTCATGGTAATAAACACTTGTAAATCAAGATAAATAGACTGAAGATTAACTGTGCAACTCAATGGGCTACACTGCAGCTTCTGCAATAAACTGCTTCTTCTTTTATACTTTTCTTTTCTTTCTTTGTTTTTCATCGTTTCTTTGTGGATTTTATTGGTTATGACGTTTTGAGTTTTGTTGTTTCAGAGGAGGTTGCAAAGGCCAAGGGTAATGTGAGGAGACAAGGAGATAAGTGAGATTGGCATCATAATGTGAAATCTACAGTCAATAAAGGTAAAAAGAATTTAAGAAGTTGACTACTTCCTGTCTTTAATCACTGTTAAAAGTCCATCAGTAATATGTTTCATTTATTCAAAATACCTTATTAAGCTACATGTGCAATAGAAAATATTTTTATGTAGCACTTTGTTGGATTGTATGAATTTTTTTTTCATTCAATCCAAGTGAATGAGATTACCTAGAATCAACTAACATTAAACCTGTTGAGAGTTCAGAGGTCTATAGAAACATAAATTTTTTATAGTGTGTCATAATATTAATATTGAGATCAAAACTAAATTACTGCAAACTAAGAAGATAAGACTTAGGAAATTTTGAATTTATAATAGAAATAAAACTAAAATGTTACTTACATTCTTCTGAGGCTATCTGATAAAACCTAAACTAAGGCAAAGAAAGTAATCTTTACAAAACCTAGCAAATATTATTCATTGTTCTACCTGAAGCTAATTTAAATCTCTTGTCTGTAATGAAAAAGAAAACAATGAAAAGGATATAGAATTTTATAAAATTAAGTCTCTAAGATACAATTTAGCAATTCCATTAGGAAGTACGTTCATCTCATTAAAATCAGGAAGCTGAACTGTCTAGAACATTACTAAGTAATTATAAAATGGTATTTTCTAAAGTATCATACAATTTACTGTCTAATATTTTTACATTGAATGGGAAAACTTCTTTTAGAAGGTCTTAAAGTAGTACACTCTTCAGTGACTTTTATAGTGACTCTATAAAGGCATGGGACGTCTAAGGACAACCTGGTGGCAAGAAGTGCAATGCCAGTAAGCTCAGATTGTTAGGAAACTGAAAAGCTGGGAGAAATACCTGGGGAAAAGGCTAGCCAGCTGTAGAAGCCTCTCCATTGCTTTTTACAGAGGTCTGGCTACCTTCAGCTTTCCTTTCTCTCTTCTAGCCACCACTGTTATACATGACTAATGACATAAGCTGGAAACAAGTTTCCATGTCTGATGAGTACCAGAGACTCAGTTTGAATGCATCCAGAGACTCAAAACGTTGTTGTCATTTTTACAATGTTGCTCCAACATATGTATTCTTTTTTGCTTTATTATTTTTCTTTGAACAATATCTCTAACTGATCATGCTCAAGAGTATATATATCTTAAATTGAGAACATGCTGGAATGTACATCCCTAAGATTCTCAAACATAAAAACATGTGGAGGCCTCCCTACTAAATTTCTCAATCATTCTTTGAGAGAATTATGGCATGTTGAGAAATGGTGTTATTTTTCCATTAGACAATAAAAACCTATGCTTACATTTTCATAGGCTAGCTGTAGTTTATAGCTTTAAACTAAGTTGTGAATGTATTGTACTTGCTCCCAATTTGTAAATATATACAAAGTACAATTTCTACAAATTATGTGATTTGCGGAGTAATATAGATTTAAGTAATATGGAAACTGTTATTAAATGATCAAATATGATGCCTAGATGGGTGTTGCATCCACATGCTTTCTTGATGATTCTGCTTTGTTATTTATCTGGTACTGTAATTTTCAATCCAGCCCTACCTGGTAGCTACACTCCATTGCTTTCTCAGAAAGTAAGCTCTATCACATAAATGAAGCTGTACTTACTTTAACTAAGGCCTAGTAACAAGCTGCACTAGGGAACTTTCTTTAACCTCAACCACGTAAAAATATTCTGTCACTAAGCCTTTCATGCCATAACAGTAATCACTGAAACTGAGTCATTTTATGCCTTGTAGATCAAAATCAATACAGACTATATAAAAAACTGAGCAACAAATTTATATCTGCTCTGAAATCAACCAAATACAGACAACACTAAAAATCAGAACCAAATTCTTATCTTAAATAGGTCAGAAATTTATACAAGACATAGAACCAATGAAGTAACACTACATGCCAAGAACACATAGAAAGTCAAACAACATGAAAGACCAAGACAATATTACTACAAAGACCACCATCTGAAGTACTCTTTCATGGGAATTAACTAGTAAATCCTGTGAAATAAACCTTAAAAAGAAAATTATTAACACCACAGAGAAATGGATTATTATGTTGATATTTATTCAATGCAAATTACAACATGAAATGCAAGGGATGCTGGAATGATTCACTTGTCCAATTGGAACAGATCTTCTTTCCAGGCGGTGGTGAAGCAGAGAGAGCACTGTGCTCATAGACCTGAACTTTAAACTGTTGCTGGCCATGCTTTAAGGTTACAGCTTCAAAGGTCATAGGTGAACCTCAGAGGTGCACTGGCCCAGAGGTCATGCCCTTAGGTCAGGGAAGTGGTGAATCCCATTACACTTTGTTGCCTATGCATCATAGATACACACTTCAGATAGTGTCTTAAGTAGGGTTTGTATTGCTGTGAAGAGACACCACGGTAACACTTTGTGTTAGAGGTCATGGGAATTAACAAGGTGGCATAAGAACTTGACTTCAGGTTTTCTGATGAGAGATACATAGCTAAATCTGCCTTTAAACTGTGATGTTAAGGAGATAACCTATCAGAATTTTGGAGAGAGCAGAGCAGAACAACTAAACTAACTCTGAGGATTAGAGAAGTCTTTCCTGAGGAAGTAACATTAAAACTACATATTAAGAAAAGAAATATTTTTTACATATTTATTTACAAGGAAGCATTGGCTTACCAAAGTCTGTGTCATTGTTATCATTTTATTCACTAAGAAAGAATAAAAAACTTTTAATATAATAATCTAGCAGCTTGGTATGACTTAAGATTTTAAATCAAAATCAATATAACTTCATACAGTAAAACTTAAAGAGTTTAAAAAGCTGAATACACATGAATTATACAACTGTATAAGACATGCATCCAGGAGATATATTATTAGTAAATCAAATGCCATAAATATAAAACCACTATATCTTACTTAAGGTGATTAGAGGTACTGTCCCAAGTAAAACAATATTAACACAGGTCATCTGAAAAACATTATATATTTTGAATAAGGTTTCTCTGTGTAGCTGTTTGAAATGGTCCACTGAATGTAAGATTACTAAAAGCTAATATAATGATGACTAACAACCACAAGTAAGTCATTTACCACTTTAGCAAAATACTTTCTGGTTCAATATCAATTATGATCAAATTTCCACTTTGGAACTGAAAAAAATTAAGATTGGAATTCTGCCTTCTATTAAATCATAATCTACCAGGTAATTTATATACAGGACCACAACAATACAAAAGAAACAAGGGCCATTGTAAGAGCATAGAGCTGTAATTAAACTTGTGTGCTTTATTGTCCTTACAAAGGTTAATTGTGAAAGCTTAGCTTATAGCTTATGTTTGTTTGCTCTTAACTAGCTCTTATAGCTTAAATTGACCCATAGTTTTATTGACTATATTCTACCCTGTGGTATTACCTCCCTTTCATCTTGCAGCTCCTGTTTACTGTCTTTATTTCCTGGCACCTCCACTGCCCCTTTATTATCCCATTTTCTTCCTTTTTTTCCCCTGGAAATCTTGTTTATATTTCCTGCCTATATATTGGACATTTAGCTCTTTATTATACCAATCAAAGAAAACCCACCTTCACACATCCATAAATACCCTGTAACACAAGGCTCAGATAAATTATTTGCAATAGAGTTTTTGTGATGTATGAAACCCTTCACATTTATTTGCTTGAGAATTGAAGTAGACATCACAAAACAATCTATTTGCATGAATTTAATTTGTAAAGAGCTAAAATTTCCTCTAGATAAAAATCTATCTTTTCAAAATTATAAAAGCTTGACTTTTTTTAATCTGGTAGCATTTAACAATAATAATCTTATATATGTTGAATATTAATGTATTTAATTTTAATGCCATGTATAAAAATAATATAATCATATTTAATATGTTACAAATTTATTATTTTATTAATGCATATGCACATATATATTAATTATATAAGTGGCTTAACAATTTTTTTCATAATAATCAATCATCAGTTTTACAGTATTGAAAAAAATTATTTTTGAACCTAAGGCAATAATTTGCCAAAAGAGTGCTTGAAACCTGTGAAGAAAATGAGTTATTTTAACTCATTTAAATCAGTATAAAAATGTAGCATCTTCTAGGCTAAATAATACTTATTAACAAGTGGTCACATTTTTTGTAGAGTATATCAATGTAACTAGTTTAAGAAATTCACATTTCTACAGTTCAAGGGCTTATAGAATGCTATTATCTTCTATCTAATTCAAAATAGAGTAAGTAAAAAAATAGTTATTTACCACTGAAAAGGCAGAAGATTAGATAGCCTTGGCATAATGAGCTTTGAGACTTGATAGAACTTAAATATGATTCTTTTATATCAAGAATTTATTAGGCCCAACCATCAATCTGAACCATTTTTTGTCAGTACTAATCCTCATTCTTATATTTCCTTGTGGGCTACATAAATGATAAAAGAAAACCTTTGGCTCTCCTTCTGTGCAAACCATAGACTTATATTATATTTTATTCATACAGTAATCTGTCTCTGAGGAGACATAAACCCGTTGGAGAAGGCAGAGAGCAAATTGGATTTTTAAACTAGTATGGAAGGATACTTTCAGAAATCTCTCAAAGTGAAAGCAAAGAACAGATACATCCTTGTGAAAAGCAATAAGACAGATGGTTATATATGAAGCTTGTACAGTTACAGCAGGATATGCAAAAAGCTACATTTCAGAAAGTAAAAAGTAATGCACATTACCTTCTGTTTAATATAACTCTTGCTGAAGCTTCAGTGTGTGTTTACTTTTATTCTGCCTCTATTGTCACTGTATTTTCCTTAGGTTAACACAGACCCATAGAAAACTTGGCAGAACAAGAAGTCATAAGTGTGATATGATATTGGCAGGAAATAAATAATTGAAATGCATAGTCTTACAGTTTGCGGGTTCAGATTCCTGAGAATTTTGAGCTGAGACATTTTCTTCCACACTCATCTGTTCAGCCGCTTTCTTTTCAAGAGGCAGCCATCTGGAACCACATACACCCCTAAAGATGAAATCTCATTTTCCCTGTACACACTGGCCAGTTTACTGCAGTTAATTAATGCATATGGTAGAGTTTTCTGGAAAATAACATGGCAAGACCAAAAGTCATTTTGTGCCAAATCTACTTCATTGACTCTCCTCTTGATTCAATGTTCTATGTCCTCAGTCATTCTTCATAAATAGCCACTGAAAGAAATACTTCCACTTTTTCTGAGCTGAAGACGTTTTGTGCATGTTTGTTAAATTCTTATAATTAACATTATATTGTTCAAATTCAAATCTCCGACGTTACTTACAGTGATGCCACCTGTAAATAAGGGTTCACCTTTGTTCTATTACGTAAGCTTTTAGTCATGGTATTTTATCACAGCGAAAGAAACACTAACTAAAATAGAAATCAGTATCAGGTTATGAGGTATCACTGTGACAGACTTGACCATATTTTTGGGTGAATTGTTTGTTGTGGCAGTTGAACTTTGGGATGGAAAAGCCATTGAGTGCTCAGCCAGCTGTTCTGTGTGTGTATCAGGTATACACTTCTAAACAGAAAAGATTTGATAAACAGTATGGGAGTTAAAGCCATCTGTGTTTTGATAAGTGTTAACATGTATTGAGCATTTATGATTTTTTATTGTTTATTGTTTATTTAATTTTCTTAGCTGATGATTTATTGTGTTTTCCTATTCAGTGTCTCATATTACATTTGCATTTTTAAAATCAATTTTTAATTTTAAATATTTTTTCTCTTCAGTTTGACTTTATTCATACCTGCAAACATATTAAATACATGTGCAGCTTTACCACATTAAATACACTGTTGAATCTTTATATCTGTACAAGTTAAGTTTACAATTTGGTACAATTATAAAAAGGAATTAGAACATAAAATAATAACACTGTCTTTACACACATGTTGTTTCCCTTCATTAAAGTTTTTTTACATCTTTGAAAATAGCTGCAACAATAAGATTTTATTACACAGATTACATTTACAGCATCTTATTTTCTATATGACATTTTTACATAATTGAAGAGAACTGATAAAACTCAGAGCTTTGCCACTTTTATAAAGTTTGCATTTATAAAGTTTTCTATAATATGAGTTATATTACATTTGATATATAAACTAGAATAAACAAAAGTATTTATACAGTCCAAAAACTCATAGGGCTTTTCTGCATTGTGAGATTGTGAGTTTGTTGATATATTAACAATAAAGCTGGAAAACCATTGACTTGCATACATAAAATGAATTTAACAAATCTATGTAACATAAGGACTGCTACATATCTTCTATTTGTTCTCAGACAGAGGTATATTACATCTTTTTATATCCCTATATTCACATAGCTTATATACTGAAAAACATGATATTCCTAGTAAATGACAAATAAAAAATAAAAGGTTTTTACACTTAATTCACACAATTTGACTTTCTGTTTTTCTTAGACATGTGCTATAGGGATTGAGGCTTCTGTAGAACTGCCCTTGACCCTTGACCATAACTGCCCTTCTGATGTAGTTCTTCCCTCCCTTTAGTCCTGCCAGATTCAGTTCCCTGGCTTTAAATTCTTCCTCAAAAATAAACAAAAACAGTACAACAACAAAATCACCTAAAACTAAGAAACAAAATAAAAAAAAACACATGAAAAAAAAAAAAAACAAAACCAAAAACAGCTCACCAAACTGTAATCAAATAAATGAACATACAAAAATACACACACTCACATGCACATGTGCACACACACACACACACACACACACACAGAGAGAGAGAGAGAGAGAGAGAGAGAGAGAGAGAGAGAGAGAGAGAGAGAGAGCGCAGAAGTTATATTACTACTGAACATGAGGCCAGCCATGAAGTGGCTGATATACCCATTGTCACTGTGTTGGAAAAAAAATGGATTTTCCCTCTCCCAGAAGGTGTAAGTGACAGTTCAGTTGTTAACCCTTACCCTAGTGGCTAGGTTTTATTTATTTATTTATTTATTATTCCTTTTTAAGTCTTAAACAAAATAAAATATGAAATAAAACAAAAATTACCATATCAAATTTGGACAAGACAAACCAACAGAAAGAAAAGTGCCCAAGAGAAGGCATAAGAATCAGAGATCTACTCTTTCTCATACTCAGGAATTCCATAAAACCACTTAAGTGGAAGCCATGTAAGTGCAGAGGACCTAGTGTAGACTTGTGTAGGCCCTATGCATGCTGCTCCTTCAGTCTCTGAATTCATATGAGCCTGGTGATGTTAGCTTAGAAGACATTGTTTTATGATGTTTTCCATCCTCTTTTACTCTTATCATCTTTCAATCTCATCTTCCACAAGGTTTTCTAAGCTCTGAGGGGGAAAGATTTGATGGAGACATCCCACATAGGACTGAGTAGTTATAAGGTCTCTTACACTTTGTGTAATGTCTGGCTGTGGGTCTCTATATTTGTTTCTATCCTTGGTGTCTGTTTTTTATGTCCCCTTTCTTGTTTCTGATTTTGTTAATTTGAATTCTCTCTCTCTCTCTCTCTCTCTCTCTCTCTCTCTCTCTCTCTCTCTCTCTCTCTCTCTCTCTCTGCCTTTTGGCTAGTTTCGATAAGGGTTTGTCTATCTTGTTGACTTTCTCAAATAACCAACTGTTTGTAACATTGATACTTTGTATTGGTCTCTTTGCTTCAGTTTTATTGATTTTAGCCCTGAGTTTGATTATTTCCTAACTTCTACTCCTTCTAGGTGAGTGTGCTTCTAATTGTTCTAATACCTTCAGCTGTGCTGTTAAGTCTCTTGTGTGGGATTTCTCTAGTTTTTGCATGTAGACATATAGTGGTATGAATTTTCTTCTTAGTACTGCTTTCATTGTGTCCCATAATTTTGAGTATGTTGTGGATTCATTTTCATTAAATTCTAGAAAGTCTTTGATTTCTTTCTTTACTTCTTCCTTGACCCAGAGATGGTTCCATTGCAAGATGGTCAGTTTCCACAAGTCTGTAGGCTTTCAGTGGTTTGTGTTGTTATTGAACTATAACTTTAGTCCATAGTGATCTTATAGGATACAAGGGGTTATTTCCATTTTTATATCTATTCATATTTGTTTTATGATCAAGTATGTGGTCAATTTTAGAGAAACTTCCATGAGGTACTGAGAAGAAGGTATATTATTTGATGTTTGGGTGGAATATTCTGTATAGATCTGTTAAGTCCATTTGAGTCATAACTTTTGTTAGATTCCCTCATTTCTCTCTTAAGTTTCTGCTTGGTAGATGTATCCATTGGTGAGAGTAGGGTACTGAATTCTACCACTGTTGATGTGGGTGGGGTTTGATAAAAGGTTTAAACTTCAGTAATGTTTCTTTCACATATATGGTTGCCATCGCATTGAGGGAAAAAATCTTCATGATTGAGATTTCATCTTGATGGATAGTTTCTAAGATGAATAAGTAATCACCTTCCTCATCTTTTTTGATGGAATTTAGTATGCACTATATTTTGTTAGATATTAGGAAAGGTACAGCTTCCCCAGCTTGTTTTATGATTTTTATGTCCATTTAATTGGAAAGTCTTTTCCAAACCCTTAACTCTGAGGCAGTGTCTATCTTTGACGTTAGGGTATGTCTCTTGTATGCAGCAGAAGGATGGATATTGTTTTTGTATCTATTGTGTTACCCTGTGTGTTTTAATAGGTGAATTGAGTCCATTGATATTAAGGGATAATAATGACCAGTGATTATTAAGTCCTGCTATTTTTGGTGGCAGTGTGTGTGTGTGTGTGTGTGTGTGTGTGTGTGTGTATACCCATTCCTTCTTTGTGGTTTCCTTCTGTGGTATTTTCTATTGCTTGTGACTTTGTGAGTGCATCTAAATCCCTTAGGTTGGAGATTTTCTTCTAGTGCTTTATGAATGGCTGGATTTGTGAACAGGTATTGTTTAAATCTGGTTTTGTCATGAAATGTGTTGTTTACTCTATCTATGGTAATTTGAAGTTTTGCTGCATTTAGTAGTCTGTGCTAGCATCTATCTTTCTTAGTGTCTGTATAACATGTTTTGTACCTTTTGGCTTTCATTGTTTCCATTGAGTAGTCAAGTGTTATTCTTATGGGTCTACTTTTATAAGTTACTTGGAATATTTAGCTCTGAATATTTTTTCTTTATTATGCATGTTTATTGGGTTATTATGTGGCAAGTGGGCTTTTTTTGAGGGTGGGGGGAGTCTAGTCTATTTGGTTTTCTGTGAACCCCTTGTATCTTTATAGGCATTTCCTTCTGTAGACTGTAAACATTTTCTTTTATGATTTTATTGAATATATTTTTCTGAGCCTTTGAGCTGGTTTTCTCCTTTTTCTATTCCTATTATTCTTAGATTTGTTTTTTTTTTCATGGTGTCCCAGATTTCCTGAACATTTTATCTTATGAATTTTTTGACTTTAGTGTTTTTGATGACTGACATATCTGTTTCCACTATCAAATCTTCCATGCTAGAGATTTTCTCTTCTATCTCTTGCATTCTGTTTGTTATGCTTGTTTCTTTAGTTTCTGTTCACTTACTCAGACTTTTCAGTTCCAGCTTTCTCTTAGGTGGTGTCTTCTTTATTGCTTCTATTTCAATTTTTAAGTCTTGAACTGTTTCTTTCACTGGCTTTATTGTTTTTTCTTGATTTTCTTTAAAGAATTTATTGATCTCTTTCAAGTTATTTGTTTGTTTTTTCCCTCTATTTCTTTAAGGTGTTCTTATTTCTTCTTTAAAAGCTTCTATCAGCTTCATAAAGTTGTTTTAAGGTCATTTTCTTTTGCTTTTTCTACAGTGGAATATGTAGGTCTTGCTGTTATAGATCCAATTGATTCTGGTGGTGCCTTATTTTTCTTTATGTTGTTATATGTATTCTTGCACTGGCTTCTGCTTTCTTGGATTAGTGCAGGATTTGTCTGTATTTCAGGGAGCTGATCTTGGTTCAATCTGGTCAGACTCGTCAATGTCTCAGAAAGTCTCTCTTGGTTGGGGGGTCTTTTAAATTGCAGGGTCCCACAAACTGGGGTGTTAATCACAAATACCAGCCTTAAGGAGACTTCTCTGATGGCCTGGGATTTGGGAAGCAATGGCTGAGAGTGGGGGGTCCACAGATTGTGCTGTGCAGCCTAGGTCCCAGAGATAGCATTTACCAGCTAGGCTGGGTAAAATATCACTCACCTTTTGATCCAGTAATGGCTGGCAAAGCCTGTGTCTCAGGAAGCTCCTGAGTTCACAAGGTAATATGTGGGATGGAGTGGGTCTTGCAGATTGCAAGGTCCAATAAACTGGGTTGTTAATGGGGAATATACTTGCTCACAGGAGTCTTCCTTGCTGGCTGGTGGTTGTGGCAGCAATAGGTGGGAATGGGGGTTCATACCTGCTATTTGAGTTTGCACATCCATCTGCAATGGGTGAGTGTTTCTCTTATTCCACATCCTCTTTAGCATGAGCTGTCACTTGTTTTGATTTTAGCCATTCTGACAGGTGTAAGATGAAAATTTGAAGTAATTTTAATATATATTGTCCTAATGAGTAAGGCTTTTGAAAAGTTCTTACTGTTTCTTAGCCATTTTTATTTTTTCTGTGTAGAATTTTCTGGATGGGAGCTGTACCCTATTTTTAATTGGGTTATTTATTTTCTTGGCAATCAGGATTTTAGAAAGCTTTTATATTTTAGATAATAGCCCTCTATCAGAAGAGTTTGGGTAAAATCTTCTTCCACTATGTGGGTTACCACTTTCTATCAATGATGGTGATGATGTCTTTTGCCATGCAGAAGCTTATCAGTTTTGACAGGTTACATTATCTTAGTGCCTGTGATAAAAGTGTTCTGTTCAGAAAGGTTTTTTTTTTTTTCTAGGTCAATAAATTCAAGGCTATCTCTCACTTTTTCTTCAATCCACTTCAGTGTATCTGGGTCTGTTTTCAGGTCTTTGATCATTTAGTTCAGTTTTGTGTAAGGTGATAAGTATAGGTCTATTTAATTTTCCTATATGCAACCATCCAGTTTGACCAGCATTGTTTATTGGCAATGGTGTCTTTTTAGATATTGTGTATTTAAAAAAAAAATCAGGTGTTAATAGGTTTGTGAATTAATGTTTTTATCTTCTATTCAATTCAATTCAACAACTTGTCTGTTTTTATGCCAGTATGATGTGAGTTTTTACTTTTTTCTGTACCTTTGTAGTAAAAATTGAAATCACAGATGATGATACTTCCAGTTGTTATTTTATTATTTGATACTTTGTTTTAGCTAACTTGGTTTGTGTGTTTGCGTATTTACATAGGAAACTGAAAATTGTCATTTCAAGGTCTGTGAAGAATTGTGTTTGAATTTTAATGGGGATTGCATTGAATCTGCAAATAGTCATTTAGTACTATGTTAATATTACCAATTAATGAGCATGGAGTATCTTTCCACTTCTGATGTCATCAATTTCTTTCCTCTAAGACTTGAAATTTTTATCATACAAGTCTTTTGTTGCTTGGTTAGAGTTACAATAAGATAATATATTATTTGAGTCCATTGTTTTACTAATTTCTTTCTCAGTCTGTCATTTATATATAAGAGGGCTACTAATTTTTGTGAGTTAATTTTATATCCAGCTACTTTGTTGGCAGTGCTTACCTGCAGTAAGAGTTTTCCCATGGAATTTTTAAAGTTACATCTGCAAATAATAGTGCTTTGACGTTCCTTTATTAATTTGCATTGATTTAATCTACTTCAGTAGTCTTATTGCCCCAGCTAAGTCTCCAAGTACTATTCAAGATCTTCTCAAGATAGTACTTGAAGACTTAGCTGGGGCAATAAGCCTTGAGTGAACAACTTTCTGGTGTTGGCAGAACTGTTCTGAGTTTGTTTCCATTTACGTTGAGGTTAGCTATGTACTGGATATAAATTACATACATTATATTGAAGTGTGTCTCTTCTATCCCCAATCTGTCCAGGACTTCAGTCATGAAGGGGTATTGGATTTTGTCAAAGGTCTTTATTATATCTAATAGATAATCATGTAGTTTTTGTCTTTAACTTTGCTTATATTGTTGGTGAATTACATGTACTGATTTATGTATGGTGGACTATCTCTTCATCTCTGAGATAAAGCTTATTTTATTATTATTATTTTAAGATTATCTTTCTATGTGTTTTATAAGTTATATTTGCAAGATTTTATTGAGTAGTAATGTTCACAAAAAAATTGGCCTATAATTCTCTCTCTTTGTTGGGTATTTGATGTGGTTTAGGTATCAGGGTGACTGTAGCCTAGAAAAATAAATTGTGTAACGTTTGTTGCTGTTTCTATTTTGTGGAAAAATTTGAAAAGCATTGTGTTAACTCTTTAAAGTCTGGTAGAGTCCTGTGTTCAAGCCTTCTGACCTTGGGCTTTTTGGTTGAGAGACTTAATGATTCCATTTTACTAGAGTTTTACATCTGTTTAAATTGCTTTCCTGATTTTGATTTAACTTTGGTAAGTGGTATGTGTTGATAAAATTATTTATTTTTGGTTTTAGTTTTTTCTATTTGATAAAATTCAGGATTTAAAGATTTTTCTAATGATTCTCTGGATTTTCTTGATATCTGTTATGTTTCCCTTCTGTTTCTGATTTTGTTAATTTGAATATTTTCTATAGCTTTTAATTTAATGTGGATAATAATTTGTCAATGTTAATGATTTTTCTTAAAGTCCTAACTCTTGTTTTATTGATTCTTTTTTATTAACTTTTTGCTTTTATTTCATTCATTTTACCCATGTGTTTATATCTTGCTGTCTACTTCCCTTAGATGTAATTTCTTCTTTCTGTTCTAGAGCTTTTAGTCAGGTGTGTGGTTAAGTTGCTGATATTCAATCTCTCCAATTTTTTATATAGACATTTAATGTTATGAACTTTATTTTGTACATTGTGAGTTGGGAATGTTGTGTATTGATTTTTATTCAAATCTAGGAAGTTTTTGATTTCTTTTTATTTTGCTGAACTGGAACTCATTCTGTAGACAAGTGTAGAGAGCTGCGTACAGCCACACCTTAAGATGGCGCTGGCCTTGAGTGCTCTCCCTGGTAAACAACTCCATATTTGGCTAGGCCAAGGATCTGGCTTGCTTCCACATATCTGAGCCTATTGGTGATGCTCACGTGGCTATCTTGGATTGGATGCCCTGAGGGTATTTAGCTAAGAGCAGGCTTCCCCTTGGGGTCATTTGTCAGAAGTAACCAGATTGTAAAGGACCCGAATAAACTGCAAAGAGAAGGATCCGGTGTTGCGTCTTCCTTGCTGGCGAGGTTGCGGGTGACAGACAAGGTTGACCTGGAACTTACAGAGATCTGCCTTTCTATGTCTCCTAAGTGCTGTGACTAAAAGTGTGCACCCTTACCACCTGGCAAGATTTACTTGATTTATTATGCATACAATGTTCTGTCTGCATGTTTGCCTGCATACCAGAAGAGAATATCACATCTCATTATGAAGTGGTGTGAGTCACCATATGGTTGCTAGGAATTGAACTCAGGGCCTCTAGGAAGAGTAATCAATACTGAATCTCTGAGCCATCTCTTCATCCCTCTATTTTTTATTCAGTAAAGAGTTCTTTAGTTTTTATGAGTTTGTAAACTTCTTTTGTTGATATCTAGCTTTAATACATGGTAGTCTGACAGGATATATAGAGAGATATTTAAATTTTTTGTGTTCAATGAGGCTTGTGTCTATGTATGTGGTCAGTTTTGGAAAGAGTTTAATCAGATCCTGAAAAAATATGTTTGGGTGTTCTGTAAATGTATGCTAGGTTCATTTCATTTATAGTGTCAGTTAGTTTCAGCATTTTTCTGTTTAGTTTTTGTGTCCATTGGTGAGAGTAGAGTATTAGAGTATCTCACTATCACTACATGAAGGTCAATATGTGATTTAAGATACAGTAGTGTGTGCCTTTTATAAACTTGCCTACTAGTGTATTTGGTGCAAAACATTAGGAATTGAAATATTCTCTTGTGAATATTTTCTTTGATGAGTGTGCAGTGTCCCTCTGATGAGTTTTGGTTTAAAGTCTATTTATTAGATATTAAAATGGATGCATCAGCTTGTTTCTTAGTTCCTTTGGCTTAAAATAACTATTTCTACTCTTTTAACCTAAAGTGATAGCTGTTCTTGATGTTAAGAGTTCTCTCCCCGCCTTTCTTTCTTTGTGTGTGTGTGTGTGTGTGTGTGTGTGTGTGTGTGTGTGTGTGTTTGAAGCAGCATCGGGATAAACCATGTTTTCACACACATTCTGTCTTTTTATTAGGGAACTGAGACGATGTTGAGAGATATGAATGACCACTGATTGTTGATCCCTGTAATTTTGTCGTTACTGCTATTGTTGGTGCTGCTACTCCTGTTGTTGGGGGTGGTAGGTGTGTGTGTGTGTGTGTGTGTGTGTGTGTGTGTTTCCCTTCTTTTGAATTTGAGGGTCAGGGATTATTTCTTTACTGTGCTTTGTTGGTTGGAGTTAACCTTTTGAAGTTTCTAGGGC
Source organism: Sigmodon hispidus (assembly GCA_004025045.1). Classification (NCBI taxonomy): domain Eukaryota; kingdom Metazoa; phylum Chordata; class Mammalia; order Rodentia; family Cricetidae; genus Sigmodon; species Sigmodon hispidus. The sequence continues at coordinate 7,485 of PVIH01003258.1, read as the reverse complement.
CTTCTTTAAGGTAGATTTTGTAGGTAGACATTACTTAAATGTGGTTTTTATCATGGAACATCTTATTTTCTCCTATAATGATTGAAGATTTTTCTGGACATAGTAGTCTGGGATGGCACCTCTTGTCTCAGAGACTGCAGCACATTTGTTTGGGCTCCTTTAATTTTAATAGGTCTTCATATTTTACTTGTTGTTTTTTACTTGTTTTGCTGCTTTTAATAGTTTTCTCTGTTCTGGACATTTGATGTTTTGACTACTATATTCTGAGCAACTTTCTTTTTTTTTTTTGGTTCTGTCTATTTGGTATTCTGCAAGCTTCTTGTACCTTTATAGGTATGTCCTTCTTTGGGTTAGAAAATGTTTTTTCTTCTGTAATTCTGTTAAAAATATTTTTTGTTCTTTTTATCTGAGTTTCTTCTCCTTTTTCTCTCCCTATTTTTTTTTAGCTTTTCTCTTTTTATACTGCGCCAGATTTCTTGGATGTTTTCTCACAGGATTTTTAGATTTAATATTTTCTTTGACCAATATAACTGTTCTATTTTGTCTTTGATGTCTGAGATTATCTCCTCCATCCCTTGTAACATATTGGTGAAGCTTGCCTTTGTGGTTGGCTCCTATTCAAGTTCCAACATTTTTTTTTTTAATTTCCAGATTTCCCTCAGCTTTGGCTTTCTTTATCCATTCTATTTCCATTTTCAGGTCTTGAATAATTTCATTCATTTCTTTCCTTTGCTTATTCATGTTTTTATAGATTTGTTTAAAGGATTTGTTCATTTCATCTTTAAGGACTTCTACTATATTCATAAGCCTGTGTTAAGATTTGTTTATTTGTGCATCAAATATGTTGGAATACTCAAGGCCTGCTGTCATATGGCTCATGGGCTCTAATGGAGACATAGTGCCCTGGCTGTTATTGATACTCATGTCTAGGCATATGTATTTAGGAAGATTCTATGTCCTGATATCTGGTCTTGTCTTCGGGGTGGGTTTTTTTTTTAAATTTTTGTTTCTTCTCTAGTTTTTAGGAGAGTGTGGTGGCTCTTTGTTGCCTGTAGGAAAGTCTGCTGTGGTCCTAATAGGTGTTCACACTGGAGTTTCCAGGTAAAATGTGTTTCTGGGTACTGGGTCCTGAAACTTTGGAATGGAGAAGAACTGGGGCTTTCACAGGCTTTCACAAGGAGGAAAGCAGGGAGTTCCTGCTTAGTTCCTTCCCTGCATATGTATGCAGAAAATAAGAAGAGACCACAGAAGATTTACTAAAGAACTGGAGGATTTGATTTAGAGGAGCAGCAGCAGAAGCAGAATGTATGCATTTAACCTACCTTCTTCTCTGTCCAGAATGGCCAGTCAGTTTTCAAGGAGTGCCTGCTGGAGTTCAGGCATTGATACTGAGCATATTAAAGGAGAGTTGTAACACCCCAGCTAACTCAGAATGATGCACTTAGGAAGTCACTGTAGATTTTGTTGAATACATCTAAGTGACCACTGTCATCTGAAGTGCTGAGAAACTATATAATATTATGGTAGGGCTGCTGGTCATATCAACATGTTTCTAGGCAATGTGATATACCTGTAATTTTTCACAAACTGATAATTTAATCTTAAAGCAGCATCTTTAACACACTAACTCTCTTAGAAACCTATGCTGAAACATTCAGGATGATGTTATATAAATAATTTGGGACCTGCACATCATTCTCAATTAAAGAGATTTATGAAGTTTACTTCTGAAGTGAGTTTTACTGATTTTTACTATGGAAAACATCCTCTGGATTGTGCTGTGCTCAGTCTAAAAGCATGTTCTGATCCAGCTCCAGTTTTAATTCACTGCTCGAAAGAACCTTCACCTGTTTGGAATGTCAATGTGATGAAATGCTGGTTATAGCAAATAATTTTAAGGACTCTACACTCCTAAATCAGGAGAAGCCATTTTTAGTACTCTGAGTCTACCTCCATTGAAAATCCAAAAGTATCCAAAATGAAAAAAACAAACAATTTCACTTTGTGGTTTTCTATATTGAATTATGTCTTACATAATTGCCCATTTCTTCAAAAAAACAAAGAAAGGAAGAACAGAAGGAAAGTAGACCTAGCATTCTGTTTTGTGTCCATTGAATGTATTTGTCTTCTCACAAATACTTTTATCAAACATGCATAAGATTGTTTTGTAATCCCTTTCTCAACAAAATTTACCTCTGTTCAGGAGTAGTTTGCTTTCAATTGTTTCTTTTAATTCTAGTCAAAAAATTCTAAAATAAATTTTTCAGATCAGTGAGCAGAGTGCTATAAATCATACAGTATTCTAGATTAAGCTCAGCAACTTAATAAAGTGCATTTAATAAAATAATCATTTTGGGTATTGTGGTGCCCACCTGTAATTCCAGCATTTAGGAGCTGAAAGTGTGAGCATTAGCAATTCAAATTGGCCTGAGCTATAACAACATTATTTTTTAAAAGGTGGCAGTTCCGATGAGATTAAGGAGACATACTTCCTATCTATTTCTACTGATAAGAACAGAAATAAAATCCAGCCAGTTTTAAGAAAGGGACCTTTAAAGCAAAAAGTTCTGTCCTTGTACTTGAACAGAAATTAGAAATGCTCTTGCAGCTGGGCATAATGACAAAGATCTTTAACATCAGCACTTAGGAAACAGAGGTAGGCAGTTGTTTGTCAGTTTGAGGCCAGCCTGGTCTATAGAGCAAGTTCCAGGACAGCCAGAGTTATACAGAGACACCTACTACAAAGCAAAAAATTAATCAAACAAATAAACAACAAAAAATAAATGTCTTGGCTGGAGGCCAAAAATGCCAGAAGCACTTGAAAGACTCCAGTTTCTAGTATGTCTCTTTATTTATAATCTTATTAGTGATACTATATATCTTTCAAATTTATATACTAAATTACTATCATAATTTTATCTCTTCTCATTTCCAGTCAATTCATACCCAGACAATGCTGCTGCAATTTTTGTAGGTACCTTTGTTTGTCCTTCACGACATGAAAGTGAGCAAGGGTGGAGAATTTAAACCCTTCTATGGACCAATGCCAGTCCATTTCCTCAATAATTTTGGAATATTAATTCTTTTGAGATTATTAGCCTTCAAGTCTATTGGAAATAGAACCCTTTCTCATGGTCAACTTTGAACTTCACCTCCCATTTCCCTGTTAATACTAGAAGGACAAAAATCATAACTTCCTCCTTAGGATTTAAAATAGTATAAAAAGGTGAAGATATTCAGATTTTGTTGGTGTGAATTAAAGGAAATATACATTCTCCTTACCATAATAATAAAACTAGGAGTTCTTCCTCTGGCCTTGGTTGAAGACATTTTGATCTTCTCCGAAGATTTAAAAATAATATACTATTTTATCATCCTTTAAAAATTAGTTCACTTCATTATTTTAATCACCTGGACACTGAGGAAGTCTGATTTACCTGAATACTTGCTGAGATGATGCTAGGAATATTTATCCCCATAATATGATGGTGTGCTTATACTTCTCATAAACCCCTCCTCCAGTGCAGGTGCTCACAAATCTCTACAGTGCGGGTAAATCTGCCTACACTTCTGAGTTCTAGTTCTAAAAGAACAAACTTTTTCTGATACTAGCCCAAAACTTAAACATGCTTTAGTTGATACTAGATTTTTTTCATTTATTATCTGAAGACCCACCTTCCCCTCTCCATCATACAGCTGTTTGTTGACCCTTATTGTCAAACATGACAGCCTTCTTAGATTATAACTCAAAGATATGGTTTTCTCTCTTTCTTTTCATATCTCTCCACTAGGTAGCTCTGAGACTTAGGACTTGCTGACTGTTTTTCTCTCAAACACTAATAAAATGGTCCTAGACATTCCTTCTTGGTAAGTTTTTAAATAACTTTATTAATTCAACTAAGAACACCTAAAAGAGACTCCAGTTCCCCTAGTAACATTACAAGAATAGGTTTTTGAGTAAATCAATGCCAACTTCAAGTTTTGCTCCCATTCAAAGTCAAACCAACTATCATGGAACATGAAAAAGAACACAAATAAAATGATTTACTAAAACTTTTATTTTAATCTTTTTATATACCTCTAAGATAATACATATCACTGGTTTCTTTTTTTTTCCTTTATATTTTTACTAGTTCTTGGACAGTTTTGAACACATTCAGTTTTCCTTCTCCAATGCTTTTTAGATTCATCCCAATTCCCTACTCATCCCAACTTTGTGTTCTATTAAAGAAAATTAACTTGTACTGCCCAAAGATCCTTGTGTATGTGGCCTTCACTGGAGCATGCTCTACTTGACAGAGGCTACAATCTTAGAGAAAATTGTCTCACCATCTCCTAACAGCTAACAATTTTCAGCAGCTCTACCACTAGGGGTAAAACTGTACCTAGGTCCCATCTTCACGCTGAGATTTGGTCTGGACTGAGCTTGCACGGACACAGATAACTTGGTAAAAAAAAAAAAAAAAAAAAAAAAAAAAAAAAAAAAAAAAAAAAAAAAAAAAAAAAAAAAAAAAAAAAAAAAAAAAAAAAAAAAAAAAAAAAAAAAAAAAAAAAAAAAAAAAAAAAAAAAAAAAAAAAAAAAAAAAAAAAAAAAAAAAAACAAAAAAAAAAAAACACTCTACTAGGCAATAGCAGTACAAATATTTTTTTACTATTATTTCCTCATAACATAAATTTTTATGTATACATTTATTCTAAAATTTGTTGCTCTTACATTTCGTTTTTGTACATCTGTCAATATATTTACCAGTACAACTACCACTGAAATCAGTGTATGGGACATCTATACCACATAAGAAGTATTTCATCATTTCTCTTTCAATGTAATATTTCAGAAAATGTGTGTGTGTGTGTATGTGTGTATGGCTTGATAGAAATTTTTGTCTGATATAGGTATTAGAAATAATTTTTTTATAGACTGAGACTATGTGACCATGTAAAAGTGCCCCCCCTAGGATCATAGATTTGAATGATTGGTCATTCAAAATAGAACATAAGGCACTATGAGAAGGTATGGCCTTGTTGAATAAAGTATGTCACCGGTTTTGAGATTTTGAAGCCCTAATCCAGGCCCCATGGTATTCTCTCTTCCTGCAGTCTTTGGATCTGGATGTAGAATTCTCTGCTACCCTGATTGTGTGCTCCCCACCACAAGGATAATGAGCTAATGCTCTGAAAATGTAAGCAAGACCAGCTAAATTCTTTCTTTTATAAAAGTTGCATTGGTTGTTATATCTATTCACAATAGATCATTGACTAAGACAGATTATCTATTGACTTGTTTTAAAATAGTAATGTCAAAATTTTAGACTTCCTTTTTTTAGACTTCAGTTTTTGTCTTATGTTTCATGTACCTTATGTTCTATTTTTAAATTCTTTACCTATGACAGAGTCACGGGGGTATCTTCTTGGTCTTTCCCCTCCAGACGTTATAGCTTTGTTTTTACATTTATTTTCTAATTCACTCCAAATTAATTCTACATATCATGTTGCATGAATGTTTTTTAACAGAAATTCCTACTTGTATAGGAACATTTTGTTGAAAAGACTTTACTTTGTAGTTACATGATCTTGGTACCTTTGTCAAAAATTAGTGGATAATATATAAGCCTCACTTGGGATAACAAATGTTATTATGGAAACTTGGCATCTGTTGATCCTTGTCACTGCTCTTAGTCTTAAACACACACACACACACACACACACACACACACACACACACGTATGTATATGAGTATGAACGTACTCAGAAATAAACCTGATGACAATTTTATTTGAGTTTAAAAGAAAACCTCCAGAGCAGGCAATGTGTAATTTCCAGGAGCCACATAAAAAAGAAAGATGCAATAGAAGAGTGAAAGCCACAAACTTTGAGTTAAACATGGAAGTTGCAACCACATGGCAAAAGCAAGGTAGTTTTAGAGAAACTATGAAAATAGAAGAGAAAAAGAACCAAAAACAAAAATGAAATACCAGGGAAAGCATACTTATGCTCTTGCCAACATCCAAAATAGACAAAAGCAAGCAAACAAACAAAAGACAAATAGAAAAAAAAGCATACCCAACATCCTCATGTAAATTCCATAGACTTGGACAGAGAGCAAGAATTCTGGGAACATAAAGTATACTATCCCATTAGAGCAATAATTATTTTTCTCATCTTATCAACATAGTGAAGGTAATGAGACTTCAAGGATGATCTCTTTCCAGGTGAGTGACTAACCCATATGGATTAACTCTTTTTTTTAATTAATTAATTAATTTTTTCAAAGAAGTCACACTTTCTATCATTACATATTCTTATTCAAGGTCCCTTCCCCCTCCCGCCACATCAGGACATTCTTTCTTCTCCATAACTCCCCATCCCCTCCCTGGGCAGGCAGCAGACAGTCTCATGGTCCCACTGACCCAATATTGCTTAGTTCAGTCTCCACTCCTGGCAGATCCAGCTTTCTCCTCCCCCCTCAAGAGTGAGTCAGGTGTTCCTCTAAGGGGAATGGGATCCTAGGAGTCACTCCAGGGTGTTTCTGATCCCAAGCTGTTCAGTGGTTGTGGTTTGCAGCTTGGGCATGCTTGGCTTTTTTCTTGTTTGTTTGTTTGTTTAGAGACCACTAATGAGTGAGTACATCCCTTGCTTATCTTTCTGAGTTTGTGATACCTCGCTCAGGAAGATATTCTCCAAGTCCATCCATTTGCCTGCAAATTTTAAGATATCATTTTTTCTTACTTCTGAGTAGTACTCCATTGTGTAGATGTACCATAGTTTGTTAATCCATTCTTCAGTTGAGGGACATCTAGGTTGTTTCCAGGTTCTTGCTATTATGAATAATGCTGCTAGAAACTTAGTTGAGCTAATACCTTTGGAGTATGACTGTGCATCTTTAGGGTATACACTCAGAAGTGGTATTGCTGGGTCCTTGGGGAGATTGATTCTCAGTTTTCTAAGAAACCGCCATACTGTGTTCCAAATTGGCTGAACAAGCTTATACTCCCACCAACAATGGAGGAGTGTTCCCCTTGCTCCGCATCCTCTCCAGCATAGGCTGTCCTCTGTGTCTTTTATCTCAGCCAATCTAACGGGTTTCAGGTGATATCTCAAAGTTGTTTTGATTTGCATTTCTCTGATGGCTAAAAATGATGAGCACTCTCTCCCCTTATCTGTTCAATATAGTTCTCGAAGTTTTAGTTAAAGCAATAAGGGAATGAAAAGTGATTAAGGGGATACAATTTGGAAAAGAAGAAGTGAAGCTCTCTATTTGCAGATGATATGATTGTATACATAAGTGACCCACAAAATTCTTCCAAGGAACTGCTACAGCTGATAAACACCTTCAGCAATGTAGCAGGATACAAGATTAACTCAAAGAAATCAGTAGCCCTTCTATACACTAAAGATAGAAGAGCTGAAAAAGAAATAAGGGAAACATTACCCTTCAAAATAGCTGCAAATAGTATTAAATACCTTGGAGTAACTATAACCAAAGA